>RJWM01029406.1:0-24507 GCA_004363535.1 Dasyprocta punctata
CAGCTGCACCGTGGTGCCCCTCCTGGTCCTGGGCATCTGGAAGATCCTGGTGGAGTCTTCGACCTTCAGGTGGGCTTGGTTTTTAGCCTTGCCTAGAATGTTGGTGGTAACACAGCTGTAGATGCCATGGTCCTGTTTGCAGATCATCTTAATTTCCAAGCTGCCATTCTCATAGACATAGTAGTTGCCATCATCCATTCTTCCAGGTTGCTTCCCTGCCCATTCTTAAACTGTTGGAGGGTGGGAATGAGAGACCAAAAGAACAGGGAGTCCAGCCATGTCTGATTGTAGAGGATCGCCCAAATGAGCTGGTTCTGGGCTGGTAGCACCTGAGGTAGGATGTCCAGCATGCTGATAAAGGCATTTGCCAGCAGGCAGTCATACTTAATAAAGGTGTTGTGCTGGTTCATGGCCCTGCTGCTAATCTGCATGTCCTGGAAGACGAAGGTGTCGCTGGCCACCTTGTGGTTCGGGTTGGGTGGTCCCAACTGCAAAGGCTCCCCATTCCCCATCCTCTGGACAGTGGATTTGGGGTTCCCATTGGCTCTGCACACCAGTCTTCCATTTTCTCCAGGATCCAGGATCAGGCTCCAGGATTGGGTTCATCCAGCTCATAGGGAGCAACCTTACTCTCACGGAGATTATTTACTAGATTCTGCTCATCTTGTTGGAGAGCAGGCAGAATACTCCTTGGTCTTCCTCTGAGGCACTGGTGATACACAGAGCCTTGCTAAAGATCTCAAACTCGGCTTTGTCGGATGGGAGGTCCCCACCTTTATTATACCATGTGATATCTGGTGTTGGGACCCTAGAAGCAATGCACTCCAGCAGGAGGTCCATGCCTCGAAGAACCATCTGACTGCCTGAGGTGCTCTAAGGACCCAGGAAGCTGTGTGTTCTTTCTGCAACTCTTCAAATGGTGAGGACTTTCAGGGTGAGAGGGTTCTTCTGCTGGATTACGTGGGTGAAACGGAAGTGGGCATCACAGCTGTAGTTGATCTGCATGCCCTGCAGAATCACACTGGAGGAGAACAGGTCCTCTTTATGACCCTGGGATACAAGTTTGTGCTGGGAGATAGGTGCCATAGAGCAGCTCAACCAGAAGATAATTGAAGATGGGAGACCAGGAGGGGATTGTGGTGCAGTGTCAAAGGGGTGCTTCCCTGAACCACAGCAGGGTCTAGGTTTTCACCGTACCACAGGGAAGACCTAGACACTGGCAGGCAAATTGTGTCACACAGGGTTGTGCCATATTTGTTGCAGGTGAAGCACCGGCATTTGTTCTCATATTCCTCCAGCCGCATGCCACTGTGGAAGTTCATCACCAGGGTCCCAGACCCCTTCCTCACGGACACCTGTGGGTGCTGGGCAATGCTGAAGAATCTGCTGTTTCAAGTCTAGTGGAAGCTGGGGCAGGGTTCCCCTTCGATTCACTCTCAGTCAGGATGTTGTCACGGGAGTCCACAGTATGGTCCTTCACTGACTGCTTGGTAGTGGTTGGAGGCTGGGTCATGGCAACAAGAAGCCAAGGAGGTGTTTGGGCTGCAGAGACCTTCCAGGGTGGTGGCTTAGGGGAGAGCTAAAACTGTGAGCTTCGGGAGCCATTGGGCACACAGACAAGTGGGTGTGAACAAGTTCCTTCTTGACCTCAGCAGGATCAGAGCCTGAAAATCTTAACAGGAAACCAGTGGCCCGTTCTCTGCACCAAGTTCATTCTCAGGTCTCCTCCCTGCATATCAAGGAAAAATCACTAGCAGGAGGGTATCCAGAAAGAAAATGCAGCTTCTCAAATGGGGTTGCAGGAAAGGGGGAGGGACACATTATCCCTTCTTTACTATGATTACTGTGATGAGTCCTTTTGCTCTTAATAGAATGTGGAGGCAGGGGGTTGTATGATTCCTTTTCAACTATTTGGAGACCATTGTGGAGGGCCTGGGTTCGGGAAAGACGGGTCCAGTCCAGTAGCTCATACTGAGTGTGGAGATGTGGTGGAGCCATTGTGATTGAAATAGGGCTTTCTTAAGAGTGACAGTGTGGCAGAGGAGTTGTTCCAAATGGGCAAATGAGAGGAAGTTGAGGGCACATAAAAAACAGAACATAGCTTAGTTTTTGTCAGCCCACACTTTATGCCTCCAGGGTGGAAAATCTTGGTCCCATTCTGTACTGTTCTGCAAGAGGAGGCTGGTTCAGACCCCCAGCCCATGACTCAACTACCCAGCTTCTCATGTGATTTGCTTTGGGTCATATGCAATGCCCTGCAAATTTGGTATAGATCCTGAGGCCTCCTTGCTGAAATGAAAGTGGATAGAAAGCTTGGTGCACAGAGAGTGGCCCATAGCAGCAGTCGACAGCACCTACTACTGTTAATATTGCTTAACTGAGGTACTTGACATAGGCAGGATCAGAGCCTGAAAATCCTAACAGGAAACCAGTGGCCCTAACCCTAAATGATGAGTGGTGTAGAGCTGATTCAGGGCTGTGTGGAGCGATCTTTACTCTCCAAAGGCAGGGAAAAGAGAGAACTGCTCTTTGAGGAGCCCAGGGGTTTTGAAGAGGGAGCTGACGGGAGAGGGTCTTGAACACCAAGTAGAAATCAGATTGAGGATCAGAACCTCGAGGGTGCTATGGTGAGCGATCCACAAATTGAGTCTCAAAGTTGTTTTCCTTGGTCCTGGAGGTACACACACACACACACGCACACACACACACACACTGGTGTGTTCAGGACCAGCTGCTGTGACTCCACAAGGTTACAATCCTTTCCAGTTCCAAAACCACTCACTCTGGAAGAATTCTATGTAGGCCAACAACCAGGAGGCCCAGGAGACATTTTACAACTAAGCAGTGGCTTGTATCAGCTGCTCCCTCAGCTGTAGGTGACACAAGAGGAACAATGCTGTGCAGCCAGGACTAAAAATAACAAAGCTGTGACCATATTTCAGGCCCCTGCATTGTGGCCCACTTTGGTGAAGCCAGAACTGACAGGCAGACAGAACGACAGACAGACAGACAAAAAGTGTGTCTTAGCTCATTTTATGCTGTAACAAAATACTCCAGCCTGTATATATTATAAAGGGAAGAGGTTAATTTTGACTCCCAGTGTTATGAGTCCAAGAAGATGGCACTGGCCATCTTGGTAAGGGCCTCATGGAGAAGCAAGTAATGGCAAAAAGCAGGAAGGGGAAGGAGATGCTTGCAGATGAACATGCACGGAGAAGCAAGCAGGGGAGGTGTGCAGCTCACTATCACAATTCCCTCTTGGGGTGTCCAGTCCAGTCCTGCCAGAGTGAGAACTCACTCTCACACAAAAGCATTAATCAGTCCCTTTGGCCCCAATGCCTCTGACCACTGTTACACTGGGGACAAAACCTCAACACGAGTTCTGGTGAAACAAACTACTTTTGAGCCATCACCCAGTGTGCCTGGCTAATATGAGAGCAAAACTCTTTCTTAGAACCATGAAGCCTTTTGTCATTCCTAGCCACTGATGGCCTCTGCCATCTGGCAGATTCCTTGCCCCTTCCAGCCCGTCTCTGTGGATGCCATTTCCTGCCAAGCACCCTCTCTCCAAGCGGCCCTCACAAGGTCAACTTCTGATTACATATTCACCACTCTCCCCTTCTTTATCTCTGAATGCTTCCCTGAGTGTTCAGGACAGTGAGGGGTTCTTTCATCTAAATTCAGTACTGCACGTTGTATTTAACATGAGTATAGCAATTCTCTTTTTCAGTTATGGTTTCTCATTGCTCTGACAACAGTAAGCCATTTGAGGGCTGGAAACGAACTGTTTGCCCATGTCCCTGACATTCTCCACATGTTGCATGGTAAGTACTAGCTCTCCAGCACCTCTCCTAGAATGTGTGAGCAAAAGACATCACGTCATCCTCTTTTAGCCCTGCGTTGGCTAAGCTGTGTTCAGTGCCAGCACTCACCCCTAACCTCTCAATGAATCAGATTTCCTGTGTCATTTTCTGTAGTCTCTTCTTGTGTGATGTGAGTTCACCCTTCCTCAGTGATAGACATTTCAATAATAAAGCTGAAGGAAACTGCCCTTCTTTGCCGGCCCTGGTGTTTAGGAGAGAAGGGAACTTCTTCCAGCATCTGGACATAGGAAAAAGCTTCTTCTAGCAGATCCTCATCCTCAAGTACCTATAACTGAAAGGAAGCAGCATTCCAAGGTGCCATCATTTCAGGTACCATTTTCTGAGCTCCCAAGCCCCCTCGGACTTGGTCCATGTTCACTAAATACCGCTGAGCTGACACTGACCTGGGGGATATTTGGTGTCCTTGTAATGGTCCTATCGATGCCATTTTGAGTCATGGCCTCTTTTAAGAATCTAATTCAAGCTAGGAACACCTTTCTGTAAACTTGCATCCCATTAAAACAAAAAAAAAAAACTTTTCCAAAAAGGTTCATTTGAAAATGAGAAAAGTCTCTTAGAAATGGAGATGTGAACTCAGACTAGAACTTTAAAAATTATCAAAAAGTAAAGCCTTAGGCAGATGATCAAGGTGAGCACCATTGATCTTCTGCAAACTCCTGATAGTCTCAGCCTCTACCACCAGGCTGACAGAGTCCTTGTCAGACGTCTCCACCACAATACCCTTCTTCCTTCTTTCCACACAGCACCCTTAAGGAAGCTCTTGAGAGATAGAGTTTTGCTCCACCTCTTTGAGATGGAAACCGCTACATACATCATATGAACACATCTTCATGGAAAATTTGTCTCTTCCCCTCTTATTTGTTTAGTCAGTCATTTATTTTCATCAATATCCCTTTATAATACTTCTTCTAGCTGTTGGAACACAGTCTAATTAAACTGTAGCATTTTGGGTGAAATGTTTGGAATTGATAGGAAGGTTTTTATCCGCAGACAGCGATTTCACTCATGTCCACAGACTTCAAATTTTCGTGTAATTTCCTGAACATGAGTAGACTTCAAGGACATCAAAAGGTCATGTAATTGTCATAAGCATTTTAATGCAAGAGTCCACCAAAGGAGGGGAAAGAACGAAACCTGTGCCAAAGGCCCACTGCAGCCCAGGTGCTGTGCCAGGGCTTCTACTCAGTGTCTCTTGTAATCCCTGGGAGTCTGCCATTCCGCCTGTACTTGCCCAGTCTCCAGTGAGCACCTGCACACAAGACAGGTGAATGCAGCTCCAGCGAGGCCAAGAAAAGAGGCCAGATGCAAGAGCACAGATCTGTGGGTGCAGATGTGTGAACCCCTAAAACAGGCAGACAGGCCATTGACATAGGTGCACACACGATGCAGGTGGTACATTCTGGAAAAACAAGGATGTGTCTCTCTCTGTGTGGAGGGTGAAGCCCGTACTATCAAGGGACGCTGTTCTCAGGACCTGGTGCTGTTCCATCTGGTGACATAGTAGTGCTTATATCAGGTTTGCTTTCTCATAACTCGTTAAGCCATGTGTTTATTTTAATGTGCTTTTTTGATTGTTATTTTTCACAATTAAAAAGATCTTTAAAATTACTATGAATAAATTTGAGCATCCCCAAGATTTTTCTTTTCTCCCTTGGGATTTATTCACAGATGTGTGTAACTGAGGTCCATAGTATGAGTATATTTTCTGTTTCATACACATCATAGACAACATCGTATCCCATTTTTAATCTGTATTTCAATGAGTACTAGTAAGTTGAAACATTTTTCCCAATGTGCGTCAGTTGGCTATATTTCCTGTCCTGTGAACATCTATACACACCATTGGGAATTCATTGGGAGAAATCCAGTTGGGGGAAATCAACTTAGGGTGACTTCACTTCTCCACATTTTGAGAGAAGGGTCCATAGAGAGGAAGGTTTTAAAGACATGGAGCAGAGTCAGAAGTCACGGGAGGAAGCAGTGAGGCCCCTCCCTTATGGAATGTGTGATTCACAAACTGGCATCCTTCCTCTCTCTGCAACCACAGAGCCTGGCCTGTCCTCACTGCTTGGCTCTGTCCATGCTATGTCCACTGGGGCAGCTGGAGGGTGAGGCACTAGGGAGCAGAGTGGCCTACTTTGCATCTGCCTGAAGATTCAGATCCAGGCAGCAGCAGGCACAGGGCAGGTTTGGCAGAGATGAGGGTCTTCCTTTGTAGGAGTTTGAGATAAAAAAAAAAGGGTCTGGGCAGCGACTGTGATTATTTAAACAATGCTTTTCCCAGATCTGTCTCCCTCTGCATAGAGTAGGAAGTGGGAGAACACAACCCCCAGGAAGAACTCTGAAGGAGGGTGCCCAGCCTGGGTTTTGGAGGACAGGATAGTACAAGGTAGGAAAAGCAAGGCCTGGTCAGTGACCCCATGAAATGGTTTTCAGTGACCAGGGTTGCCTGCTCCTCCTCCCTGCGCGCTGCGTTTGCTCTTTCCTTGTTGTCTGCTGAAGAGGTTCTCCAGGGGCTCATTTGGAGCAAGGGAGCTGGGCAACGCAGGAAAGGCAGGGGAGAGACTCAGGTGGAAAGAGGAGCCCATGTTTACTATGAAGCTGTTACCAGCCCAGGAGTCCTGAAAAAGGATGTGTTGTTCCTCTATAGCCCCATTCACAGGGTAATGCCTTCAAACCACAACCATCTCAGGGAAGGGGAAACAGAGGCAGCAGATAGTGGAGTGCCTCTAGAAATGCTCCTTCCAGCAGCTGTGAGGGGCTCTCGCTTCTGTGCTCCTGCCAGTGGAACCCTAGGGCAGCAGCCTCATCTTACCACAGTGAGCAGGCCCCACCCGACTCTCTGCCTCCCTTTCAGCTGAACCATCTTCTCCTGGCCAAAGTCAGGCCTCCGTCTCATCCTCCAAAATGCTCTGCTCACCTGACCCCTCCCCACCCTGCTCACCCCTGAGCTCCCTACCCTCACCACCATGGTCAAACACCCTTCTCATTACTCAGCATGCATAGATGGCTGAACAGATGTCGTCATACTGCAGCTGCCTGGGTGTGTCCAGGTGTGTTGGTTACTTTTCTCTAGTTTCTGAGACAAAATACTTGATGCCCAAAATGAAGGAAGGATAGCGTTTTTTAGCTTACAGTTTGTGGAGGCCTCAACCCATACTCACCTGGCTCCAAGGCAGGGTGGCGTGGCTAAAGGGCAGCCGTTCACGGTGGCCACCAGCGACAGGAGCAAAAAGGGCAAAAGGGAAAAGCAGGACACCTTCCCTCCCTTATACTGTATACTGACTACCCTCCCCTGGATGGGTGCAGCACTCACACCACCAGTCCCAGTACTAGACAATGAACCAGTCACAACTGCTAGATTCCACTGCTTCCATGACTGCGTGAGGCTCGGGGAGACATCCAAACACCAATCGTAACACCAAATCTCTCTCATTAGGACCAAGTCCAGGCCAAGGATCTTGATGTCAAGCCACAAGGGAGAGTCAGAGGCCACCGTGGAGTGGATTTCACAGTATAGACTCCTCATGAAATGGCCCCTCTCTCCATCAAACTGTGTGAACCTGACCTTTCCATTCTCCCTTCTCCTATTTCCGCTCACACACTCTCTGCCCCCCAGTTCCACCACTATCAAGTCACCAGATTTAAGATCTCAAAGTTGTCTCTCTGTGGCACACACGGGAGCTCATGGCACACCCCACCTTTGCTGAACTTTGACCTCCATCACCGCACTGCATCTCAAGTCACAAACCTTCCTGGACTTCCAGGTGCTGGGTGATGTCAGGGGTTGGGTCACAGAGGACAAGTAAGACACCAGTCTTGCCCTGGAGGAAGTCACCACAGCATTTGTCAGACTGTCAGGAGCACTGCACTAGAGGCACAGGGCTTTAGAAGTAGCACAGTGGACCTTACTCAGGGCCGAGGGGCAGATGCACGGCTCCTGTCTGTCCTTTGTGGAAGGAGTGGAGCTCTGGCTCTCTGGTTACAGCTGGGTTGCATGGGACCAGTTCTTGAAACTCTGAGCCTTTTTGTCTTCAACAACATGTGAGGGATTAAAAAAAAGTGTGCAGAATTTGCAAGGATTTGCTGTAATAATAGCTAACATTTGTTGGTTCTTTTTAGGTGCCAAGTCCAGCCCTAAGTGTTTTACTTGCACTATGTCATTTAAATCTTACATTGACTCCTATTTCCAGATGAAAAAACTGACACTCAGGGATGTTAGATATATTGTCCAAGGTGGTCCAGCTGATAAGGATTAGGGACAAGATTTGACAGAAAATTGTGTTTCATCACCTTGTCCTACTGGCCCACGCAACTTCATCTTTAAAATAATTATAATAATAACTTTTTTCTTGCAGTACTCTGTTCATGACATTTCTATGCTAGTTTTGATTATTTCCATTTGAGTCTCAGAACACCCTCAAATAGGCAGGTACTACTTTATAATTCTATGTGTATAAGAAATGTTTAATAACACCCAAGGTCACACAACTGGTACTCTGCAGAGTCAGGCTAAATGTTAGTGTCTCTGCACATGAGGTTGCCTATCCTACACTCATGTTTGTTGGGAAAGGCAGGTCTATTCAGCAGTGACCAGTGCCAGAGGCCCAGCTAATCCTGTCTCAGCTTAGCCTTGAGGAGGGAACTCATCCCAGCACCAGATTAGGCTCGGGAGCGGCCAGTGATTTCCAAACCCACTCACCACCAGAGCAGTGATAAAACAGCAACAGGAGTAAGAGCAAGACAAATTCTGCTCTATGTTATCAGCTGCTTAGCTGCAATCCCCAGGGCTCCCTGCAGCTACTTCCCAGAGCTACAGCTCTGGACAAAAGGACTAGAGGTCCCTTTCCACACAGTTATTTCCCTTCTGGCTGTCTTCCCAGAAGAATTAAAAACAACACACCACAGTAATATATGTGCACTCATGTTTATAGTAGCACAATTTGTAATAGCTAGATCTTTGACACAACCCAAATGAACACTATTTGAGGAATGGATAAAATGATGTGGTATTTTTACACAATGGAGTATTACTCGGCATAAAGGAAGACTTTCATAGGTAAATGGATGCATCTTGAGACCATATTCATAAGTGAAATGAATCAGACTCGCATGTGTAAACATTATATTGTCTCCCTTGTGTGAGAAATTAAAAGAATAGTTAAGGTCTAAAATGTACAATTTATATTACAAAATGGGAGAAAACTGTTCAAAAGGAAAAAGGAACTAGGATGGATGAAAGGGGAAAGGACAGTAGAAAATAGAAAAAAAAGCAAGCCAATTATACTATTAGTGTCTCTGAGGTCATTAAAAAGGAAAGTTTATATGAATATTGATTGGAGAAATTTTTGTGCACATAGCTTGTACCCTGAACAACTACTTTAAAGATAGCAGCACGTAATGTATTAACTATTGTTATTCTATTATTTTGCTATGAAATTTTGTTTTACTTTTGCTCCATAAAAAAAGGGCCTGGGGAGAAGGAAAGACTGCACCAGCATAGCCCCAAGAGCGAGCACCACCTTAAATATGGAATCTCAAGGCCCACAATGCTTCATCCTAGTACAGTCCTGAGAAAACACTATGACATGTTCAGAGTAGCCTTTTTGCAGTTGCTAAAAGCTAGAAACAACTGAAACATCTACAAATTGGTGAATAAATAATTGTATGACTATACGGCTACCCAATGAAGTAGCATTCAGAAATCAAAAAGAATGAACTACCTATATGCCCCAAAACATGTAGGAATCAAAGGCATTACGCTAAGTGGAAGGCACCAGATACAAAATGCTACATATTGCCTGATTCCATTTTTATTTCTTCTAGAAGCAGAAATACTCTAGTGTCAGAATCAGAGCAGTATGACTTGGACTAGAGGTATGGAAAAGGAAATAGATAAATGCCAAGTGGTATGATGGAATGTTTCGAAGTGAAGGAAATTGTTTGCATCTTGTTGGTATTTTTGACTTGAGGGGTGTGCGAATAAGCACAGCGTGTCACCTTTCAAAGGTGGACAGACTGTGTCAGATTCCTGAGACAAGGCTGAGGCCCTACAGGCTCAAGGACAACAGAGATTCTGATGGGGACTGACCCTGCATGTCAGGATCTTCTTAGAGAGATCCTCTGATGTACACAATTCAAGGATGGAAGAAGAATAAGTTTCATTGCAAGTTTCACTCTGGTCAGTTATCCACAAGACAACAGGTTCTGGTGGTAACCACAACAAAAGAGAGAGTCACACACTCATGGTACTTAACTACAAATCATAAATACTTCAGAAACAAAATAAAATGCTGGAGACCAGGTCCGGTGAGAAGAAGCAGGGAGTGGGGAGGGGATGGATATGATATTCTGGACAGAGGAAATGCACATGAACATCCAGAGGCAGGAGAGAGCAAGAGTCATTCCTTGGGGGGCTGGCCACTTTTTAAAAGTGGGGCTTAAAACAGGTAACTATAGTACTAATCTCAGTTCATTTAAAAAAATTTCTGTTTTCATTGTTTGACCATTTTTTTCATGCCTAAATCTTGTAATCTGAACAACTACTTTGAGGATAACAATATGCAATATATTAGCCAGTGTTCATTTCCTATTATTTCATTTTGAAATTCTGTACCAGTATTGTCCTTCTTTTTTGTTTTCAAAATAAAAATAATTTTAAAAATTGAGGTTTAATAGCCAGGCGTGGTGGCGCACACCTTTAATCCCAGCACTCAGGAGGCTGAGGTAGGAGGAGCGTTGTGAGTTTGAGGCCAGCGGGCTACAACGTGATCACAAGGCCGACCTGAGCTACATAATACAACCCTGCCTCAAAAAACCAGGGCTAGGAGTTTGGCTCAGTGGCTTAAGTGCCTGTCTGACAGGTGCGAGGTTGTGAGTTTGATCCCTGGTGCCACAAAAAAAAAAAAAAAAAAAAAAAAAAAAAAAAAAAGTTTAACTTTACCACTGAATCATTTGCATCCACCCATAAAATTTTAAAAATAACTATTAATTTTTCCCCAATTATGCTTTTGTGAACCAATCAACTTGACTAGACAATGTTCAGTCCCTCACATTAAAAAACATAAAGATTTTAGTGCATTTTAAATAATGTTTAAATTTAATTCAATATTTTAAATCACGTTAAAATAATTTCAAAATAGTAAATTTTATTGAGTTACAGGAGTTCTACTTACCATGTTTTGTTAGAAATTTTGGAAAGGTAAATATAGTCAAAACACAGAAACAAAACATCAAAAGAGCTTTTTCTCTGAGGCCTGTTGTTGAAGTTTTGCAGGTGCAAAGGTATAATCTGGTCTGCACTTCATGAAGTTCAAAGAGTTCAAGGATGAAGGAGATAGATGGGAGGAATGTTTATTAAGAAGAAAGCAACAGTTCCCAATAGTCAGGAAGGGACCCAAAAGTGGGTTGCCAAGGAGACTCTTTCTCTAGGAGATTTTACACCAAAAACAATCAGGGTTCACATTACACAACTCAAACCAAAGTCAACTTGTAAAGTAAAACAAGTTTACTTTAACTGGTAATGGGCCTAGGAGGTGCCTAGGCAAATAACAAGCCTGTGTCTCCAGGTGCATTTTGGCCTTTATCTTCTCCAAGTGGCTGAATAAAATGAGAGAAGAAAAAAAAATCTGTTTTCCAAATAAGTAAACCAGAATTTGTCAGAGTGGTCATCCATCCCCTTGCTTGTTTCCTCCCTTGTAACATCCCTGGACTTAATTGGCCACCAGGTTCCTCTTCCTGACCTTAAGGTGCTGATTATCTGACCAAGACCTGATCATCCTGACTCTGCCTTGGGCCCAGTGCCTCTCTAGCTTCCCACTATCTTCTGCCTAACTTCCCTGACTATACTATTCACTAACTGCCATGAAGTCCAGATGGATGATAAGAGATCTAACTTCTTCATGCTGAGGAGGGCTGGAGAAACATTTGCAGTAGTCAGGGGTGCTCTCCGTCTAAGACCCCTTAGATATCAAACAACGTCATCATTTGTAGCTGGATGGCTTTCAATCTGGAAGAGACAAAGTGAATCACAGAATTCAATGCACAATTCAGTATGGAAGGTTCAAATCCACTCGGCCACCATTCCATGACAACAGAAAGTTCAGCTCATTTCCTCTAACATGGAAGAGGCTTCAGAGGCAGCTCAACAGTTCCCCTCAGGAAGTCACTAATAACTTAGAAAATCTGGAATATGACAGAAATAATCTCTCTACATGTGGGTGCTTCCATTCACCTATACAGAAGCTCTAGGTATTATAAACTGGTCAATAATTTATATCCACATCAGTTCTGACAGCTCTACCACTATCCCCCTCAACAAAGTTCTAGTTTTCTATTCTCAGTGACAAAATGACAGAAATAAGTTTTCTTCTGAGTGCAGCAAACTACTGAGAGTGTGAGATTATATCTGGACCTAAAGCAGAACGTTCTTTATCATAGTCACAAATATATGTGATTACTCTTTTATATTTAACTACTGCTTAGAAATATTAAAAAAAAACTGCTTCATAACTGAGTTTATCTTCCTAGGGCTTCCTCAGGTTTCCAACATTCAGAAAATAGCATTTGTAGTGTTTTCTTTTGTCTATATTGAAAGTATTAAGGACAACAAGCAATTATACTGACAACTGTCTGCTGTCCTATTCTTCTGGGTTCTGCAATTAACTTCTTGGTGTTCCTTTCTTCCATGAATGAATCCTTTGTCACCACTATGGCCCCAAAACATATTGTGGACACTACCTCTGAGAAGAAAAGTCTGTCTTTTGAAGGCTAAATGGGGCAGCTTTTTGCTGAACTCTTGCTTGACAAAGCAGAGGTAATTGTTCTCACAGCCATGGCCTATGATTATTATGTGGCCATTTGCAATACTCTAGTCTTCCATCACGAACTGGTAACTGCGACCTTCTGAAGTAAGCTGCTTCCTGCCTATTATCATACAAGTGCTGTAAGGTCTTTTACTCAGCTCTCCTTTGTGGGTCATATATTATTAATCATTTCACAAGTGATTTGTACCTATTACTAAAGTGAGTCTGCACCTATACTCATGTCTTTGGTCTTTTGGTGGTAGCCAACAGTGAGTTTATTTGCATTATAATTGTCTTAGTTACTTTTCACTCATTGCTGAGACAGAATACCTGACGCCCAAAATTAGGGAAGGAAAGGTTTATTTCTCACAGTTCTCGGGGGTTTCAGTTCATATTCAGTTGGCTCCAAGGCAGCGTGGCATGGTGGGGCAGCCATTTATGGCAGCCACAAACAGCAAGATGAGCAAACCCAGCAAGAGAGAGCAGGCAAGAGAGGGGGCATGCCTTCCTCTCGTCCTTACCCTGTATGTTGGTTCCACCCCTGGGTGGATGCAGCACTCACACCACCAATCCCAGCGCTAGACAACAAACCAATCACGAACGCCAGACTCAGCTCCATCCAAATTACAAGTTCTTGGGGGGACACAGGATCAACCATTACAATAATCTTCTCTTTGTTGCTTGTCTCCTACAGTGTTATATTTGCTCTGTCTCTCTGTCTCTCTGTCTCTGTCTCTCTCCCTCTCCCTTTTCCACTCTCCTTCTTCCTCTCTCCCCCCACCTCCTTCCCTTGCATCTGAGGGCTCTCTCCACCTGTGCATCCCACATAGCTTTTATTCTTTGTCTCATGTATGTTTACATATGCATGACCTTCATCTACCTTCTCCTTTGCCAAAATGATGGCCATATATTGCATCACGCTGTTCCTTTTGCTCAATCCTTTGGTTTATAGTTTTAGAAATAAGGACTTTAAAAGTACCATGAGGAAAGTATGGTGATTGTTTCTAATGAGAATTATGACCTTTCTAAATCTGGACACCATCTGTCTTTCTAGCATCTCCTTCAGCTACAATGATTAAAAGGTCCTTTGTGTAACATTCATGTCAACCATTTACACTTTCAAGAGCAATTTTCCTTCTCAGGAAAATTTATTTCCCCTCAAGAATAGATTGGATAGAAGGAAATACACAGCATAAACACATAATAGGCAAAAGGCATAGAGACATGAGGGACAGGTAGTAGGTGATTTGCTGTTCATCCCCTGTGTTCATAGGAGTCATCTGAAGGATTTAAACTGGGAAATAACAAGATCATATTCTTGTCCCTGTCTTGTGTCTTAGGTCCTTTTCTTGTCACTGGGACAAAGTACACGAATTCCAAATTTAGGCAAGCATTCTACCACTAAGTTATATCCCCAGACCTACTGTCTTGGTTGCTTTTTTCTTGTTGTTGAGACAAAATACCTGACACCCAAAATGTAGGAATGAAAGGTTTACCTCTTACAGTTTTTGGAGGTTTTAGTTCATACTTAGCTGGCTCCAAGGCAGGGTGGCATGGCACAGGGGCAGCTATTCAAGGCAACAGCAAGAGCAAAAGACAGCCATTCATAATGGCCACAAGCAACAATCACAAACAGAGCAAAAGAGGAAAGACACGCCTTCTTCCTGCCCTTACACCGGATGTTGGCTCCACCCCTGGACAGGTGCAGCACTCACACCATCAGTACCAGCGCCAAACAACAAACCAATTGTGAATGCCAGACTCAGCCCTGTCCATGATTACATGAGGCTTCAGGGGGGCCATCCAAACACAAACCATAACAGCTACAAAACCCAAATGTAAAAGAGGAAATGTTTATTGTAGCTCACAGTTTGTAGAGCTTTCAGTTTGTACTTGGCTAACTGCAAGGCAGGGTGGCTTGGCAAAGAGCCATCACAGATCAAGCAGGTAGAAGACATAAGCAGCAAGCAACAAGGGACAAGCAGTGACTCTCCGTCTCTTGCATCTCACCCTTAGGGCAGATATCACTCACACCCAGGGCGGAGCATCCCTAACCCCACCATCCCAATGTGAATCAACCCCAGCATCACTTCCTTGATCTCAGCAGCACACAGCCTAGATCCAACCACCTTCCAAAATCCCCATCTAGGACTGCAGGAGGCATTGGGGAGACACCTAGATACACATCATAACATTTTTGCAAGAGACTAAAGGTGAAATGACTGTGGAAAGAGGCACATTAGGAGAATATTGAACTGATCAAGGCAAAGAAGATGAAATATTTTGCCAAAGAATGGAGAGCCTCACATGATGATTAGAAATATGTCTAACATCTCATGGATCTTTTATAACTGATTTTCATTCCTTTCTATGTGCAAGTCAGTGTAGGCTTCAACATCACCAACTTGAAGTTGGCCCTCACAGGTATGCTACCCACTACTTTCATGTTCCTAGTTTGTTCAAGGTACTGCCCACTCTTAATGTGTTCCACAACCGCCTTCACTTTAATGCTGATCACCTCCTCTTTTCCTGGGACACTGTTGTGGAAGGAAGTGTGTGGAACACTGGCTCTGGCAAAACCAACCATCAACTCTGTGTAATGCTGCTTCACGTGGAGATGTTGGAAGTGATTTAGAAATCGCGCAATTTCTTATTTAGGAGGCAATTCCACACCTGATCCATGGCTATTGCTCCTGTCAATGTGATGAGGCCAAGTGAGAAGAAGAAAGCTCACAATTATGGAATACCTTCTTTACAGATGTCATTGTGCTTGGTGCCATTGCACCATTTGTTATGTTTAATGTTAAAACACTGATCAGTGGATTTTCTCACCTCATCTAAAATAGAAGGCAATGCCAGTCTCTCTATTCCTCTGTCCTCTTGGAGGAGCCAAAAGTGGAGTTACATGGTTGTCTAATGATAGAAAAAATTTCTCTGAACACTGTGCTACATGTAGCACTCAGCACACTCTCCATCCAACTTGACATCACTGGATATTCTTGCAGAATTTACTACTTTTAGCCTGAAAATCCAGTTTCAAGAGTGTTCTCAATCTCCGTATGTATTTTACTATTTTTTGTGTCATTCACCCTCATCAAATTGTAGTGTTAATGTGTTATTGTATCTGTGCTGCCAAAGTGTGTACCGACCTCAAAATTTTATTGTATAAATTACCACTTACATAAGAGTTCAGGAAAGAGTAAAATACTTGGAAGTTCTGGGTCTTGAGTCACTGCAGGGAGAACTATTGCTGCACATTGTGCCCAATTAAAATTCACAATTAAATCTTTAGTATTAAAAAGTTGGGGGTTCTGGATGGACTGATGTGCATGGTAAGCCACTGGAGAGCCCCATCTTTGTGTTCCTCTCTGACTCTAGGTGAAAGACCTGGTGCAACCTTGGGAGAGTGAATATTGGCCTTCTTTGAATGATATCTCCAGTGTCTTCTGTTTCTCTGTTACTAATAACACAAAGCACATGTTTATAAGCTCTCACTTTCCACAGGTCACAGCTATTTGCAGCTCCCTGCTCGTGGTGTTAAAGGTTAGTACTCACAGAGATGGCTCTGCTGTGTTCCCAACTGAAGCTTCAGATCCACTTCTATTCTATTTGGTAGAGCCCATTTCACATCAGATGTACAACACATGAGCTACGCTTAACTCTGAAAGAAGCCCAAACCCTAGCTCTAACTTAACCTTAGCTCTAAGCCTAACAGTACCTCTAGCACTAAACCTAACCCTAGTTCTAACACCAGCCCTAACCCTAAACCCGTCCCAAATATATTGTGGACACTAACCCTAACCCTAACCTGCAGCACTAGGCCTAACCCTATCCTAACCTTAACCCTGAGACCAAATTAAAACTAAACTACTTCTATACTACCCTACCCCTAAACCTGAGTCCTAAACCTAACTCTAACCCTAGCCTACATCTAACTTGTTAGCCAGACACTTGACTTGGACCTAAGACTAACACAAGCACAAATCTGAAATTTCAGCCTAACCCTAAGCCTACCTATGATGCGAAACATAACCCTAGGCTTAAACCTAATCCTAACCCAAACTTGGCAAATACCCATGAACCCAAACTTTACCCTAAGCCTAACCCTAACCCTAACCTCAGTTCTATCTGTGCCCCTAATTCCAACTATAACCATATGCTTAACCCTATCTCTAGAACTATCTTTAACCCTAACCATAACATTAACCTAAGAATAGGCACAGCTCAAGACCTAACCCTAACCATAACAATAACCATAACCATAACCTTAATCCTAGGCCTCGCCCTAGTCCTGGCCCTGATCCTAACATTAAACTGAGATAGCCTTAAACCTAAACCTAGAAATGAATCCTAGCCCTAACCCCAGGGCTAGACCTCACTTATTCATAATCTTTACCCTAGACCTCACTCCAGTCTTAAGCCCAGTCCTAATCTTAACCTCAACACTGACCTTGATCATAGCCTATACCTAACCATAGTCTTTATCTTAACCTTAACCCTAAACCTAATCTTCACAGTAACCCTATCAGTCTTAGTTACATTTCTCATAACTGAGACAAACTAACTGACACCCAAAGTTAAAGGAGGGAAGGTTTACTGGAGCTCACAGTTTAAAGAGGTTTCAGTCCATATTCGGCTGGCTCTAAGACAGGGTGGCATGGCAGAGGGGGATCACAGAGGAGAAACAGTCCATGACAGGCAGAGCAGGCACAAGCCAGCAAAGCAACGAAGTAGCAAAGAAGCAGCAAACAGCAGCACCAGCAGCAGCAGCAGCAGCAACCAAGCCTGCCTTTCTATTTCACCCAGGCTGCCCACCCTATAGGTGGGGCATCTTCAGTCTCAGCATTACACTCTTTAGCCCAGCACCACATACCTTAAATCAAGCCACCTCCAGAAAACCCCACCAAGGATCATGTGAGGCTTTGGGGGAACATCTAGATGCATGTCATAACACTAACCTTAATCTTAACACTAGGCTTAACCCTAACCCAAACCTATTCCAATCTCCTTGTTTAGAGCAGTGCAGTTCATAGTCAAAAAAAAAATAAAACCCAAATGCTCATCAATCAAGGAATGGATAAAGAAGACATGACTTTTTCAGTATAATAGAGTACTATTCAGCCAAAAAGAAGGATAAATTTGAGTCATTTCTAGGTAAATGAATTCAATTTAAGCCCACATCCTTAAGTCTAATAAATTGGACTGACATGTGTAAACATCACATTGCCTGCCTGGTACGAGAAACTGAAAGAGTAAATAAGGACCAAAATGTGCAACAGGTATTGTGAAATGGAAAGAAATTGTTCAAAAGGAAAGAAGAACTAGAGTGGGGAAAGTGAGAAAGGTAGGAAGAAAAAAGGAGAAAAAAATTTAAAAAGATAAAATAGAAACAAAGCTTTGTAAATAGGGAGGGAAAAACAGATTGAAGGGAAGAGAGAAGATGGAGAGAAATAGAAAAATCAAACACTTGGGAAGCTGAGGCAGGAGGATCATTGTGAGTTTGAGACCAGCCTGGGCTACAAAGTGAGTTCAAGGCCAGCCTGTACTGCATAGTGAGACCCTGTCTCAAAATATAGGGCTGGGGTTTTTAGCTCAGTGGCCTAAGCACCTGCCTGGCAGGCAGGAGGTTGTGAGTTCGATCACCAGTGCAAAAAAAAAAAAAAGGACAGATCAAAATATATCACATACAGGTACAAATGCCCTATGATGCATAAGATCACTGTGAATATCTAAAATGTACCAATAAACTTAATTATAAAAAAGAAAAACAAGAATCATAGCTCTCATACTAGCCCTAAAACCAGCTTAACCCTATGACTAACACTAACCACAAACCTAACACTAGCCCTCATTCTAGCTCTACTCCTAATCCTTGTCCGAAAAATAAACCTAGCCCTAATGGATAAGCCTAACCCTGGTCCTACTCTGAACACTAACTCTTACACTAATAATTAACCTAATTCTAAGCCTAACCTTAACCCTATCCCTAACCTAATATTAACAGTAACACTAAAGCTAACCAAAGCACTAGCCATAAACCAAACCTAAACCTTAGCACTAAGGTTAACCTTAATCTTAACACTAACCCTAATACAATCCCTAACCTGAACCCTCATCCTCACAGAAATGCCAACCCTAGTCCTAATCAAAAACCTAACCCCAACCCTAGATATAGCCATAGTATTAACTCTTGCCCTATCCTTAAATAGTAATCCTAACACTAACCCTAACCCTGACCCTAGCTCTAGCACTGGCCATAAGCCTAATCTTAACCCTATCCCTAACGTGAACCCTAAGTATAAATCCACCTCCAAATGTAACTCTAACCATAACTTTAGACCTTAAACTGGCTCTATGCCTAACCCTAGCTCTAGCTATAGCCCAATTCTAGCTCTAACCCTAACCTAATAGTAACCTCACCCCTAGCTCTAGTACTGGCCCTAATCCTAATCCTAACTCTAACCCTAAGAGTAAATCCATCCCCAAGTCTAACCCTAGCCATAGTCTTAAACCCCAAACTAGCCTTATACCTAACCCTAGTGCTAGCCCTAATCCTAGCCTTAACTTGAAATATAACACTAACCTAAACATAAACCTAACCCTGACCAAAGCACTAGCATAATTGTGACCCCTAAACCTAACCCTACTCCTAACTCTAAGCCTAGCCCAGTCAACAGAAACCTAACACTAACTATAGATCTACACCTTGCCTAAACCCAGTCTAACCTTAAATTTAACCCTAACTAGTACTAGCTCGAACAATAACCCTAAACTTATCCCTAACCCTAGCTCTAGTGCCAACCCTAACTATAACCCCAACCACCACTCTAACACTAACCCTACCACTAACCCTAGCTAAAACTCAAACACTAACACTTTTTCCATTTTGGAATTAATGTTCCTCTGAATATAAGACTCATGTTAATGCTTTATATAGGGAAAGCTGGTGCTATTGAATTTTTTTGACTTTTGTATACCAGAAAGATTAACTTCACTTTGACTTTGGAAGACATGTTTGCTGAGTATTGATTGTAGGCTGATGATTGTTTGAACTTGTTTCTATAAAGATGCTGTTCCTCTGTTCTGAACTGCGTTCTTTCTAGTGAGAACCACACTGGAATTTTACTGTGGCACTAAAGTTGGACTGTGAGTTGCTCAATCTTAGAATTGACAGGTAGGTTAGGAAAGCACACTTCTTGATGTGTCTGTGGAGTGTAACATGAGGTGCTGTATCAGACACCTGGTCCCATCCTTTCATGAATAATTAATCTGCCCTCCTCCCAGCTGCCACGAAATAAGCAGCTTTACCCTTCTGCCATGATGTGTCTGCTTCAGAGCCAGCCAAACATGAACTGGGTCTCCTGAAACTGTAAGCCAAAGCAAACTCTCCTCCTTAAATTGTGGGTGTCAAGTAAAGGTCCTAGTGAACAAATACAAAGAACTAGTACTAGAGAAATGGAGTCCTTGTGGTGACTACATTAGACCATGATGTTCAGATGCATTTGGAACAGTTTTAAGAGAGGGATTTGGGAACTTTAACAGATGTGTGCTAGAGAAGCCCTAGAATGTCATAAGCAAAGTCTAATGGGTATTTCTGATAGGAGCTCAGAAGACCAGAATGCTGACAAACTGCAGAGAGCAAAGCCAGGTCTCAGGAGGTTTCAAGTGGACACTTCCTGTGCATGTTACATTCTGGCAAGAAAGAACTTGTCTGCATTTTACACATGTCCTGAAACTTTCATGTCTTGCTCACTTTCCATCTCTGAGACCCGCAATTTAAAGGAGAAGGGGTTTGTTTGGGCTCACAGTTCTAGTCCATGACGGGCTGGTTCCAAGGCATAAACAGTGTGGAAGAGGGACATGGCCAAGGAAAAGGTGCTCAATCCACGGTGGCCAGGGACCCACTTCCCACCAGCCTCACACCCTAACAGCACATCTATCCACTGAGCTCATCAGTAGATGAGTCCTTTGCAGAGTATGTTGCCCTTCCTGTCTGATCAACTTCCAAACACAGGAGACTTTTGAGGGGCATTTCAGGTTAAAATGTACCACCTCTCACCTTGTTCCTAAAAGATACAAGTCTATCTCATGAAAATGAATTGAGTTCATGCTTAGAGTCAAGGTGACATGCTTTAAGTGTTCCAGGGTTACTAAAGAGTCCCATAGAATATTCTTAAGAAGAAAAAAAAACCAAACAATTCTTACCACTAAAGAGCAGTGCTGCAAATTGAACCTCAAGGAAGAGGGCCAGCATCCAGCAACAGGCCAAGATATATAGGAGGCCCCCATGTATGGACAGAACCAGGACCAGGGCAAGAATTGGAAATCCTGCAGTGCAGGGCAGCCCCCTTAACCTGTTGCCCCCTGCCTTGCCTCCCCACTGTCAGATCAGGTTCGAGTCTGTGGCCCATTAGAACAGGATGCCCATGGAGCCTCCATGGCAGTCCCCTCGCCATGTCCTAGTAGGCATCCAGGTGACAAGGCAGGGAGATGCCATCCAGTCCTGCTGGACCAGCTCACACATGGGACTCTGCACAGCCCAATGCGCGCCTTCTGCTGGCAGTATCTGCTCCCTGCTCCTTGTCTGATCCTCGCCCTTCAGTCACAGGAACCTGGAGACCATGAAGCTGATGAAATCTATTTATTCCCAACCAAATGAAAATCAACGTAAACAGGACCGGCAGGACCAGGTCACCACTACCCCATCCCCATCTCCTCCCTCTGTCCTTCTGAACCATAAATAAGTTTTTAAAATTCAAACTGTGATAGGGGAAAGGAAGAAAGGAAAAAAAGAAAAAAATTATAGTTAAGATATTTGCACAGCTAGCTTTTGTTCCTTGAAAACAATCTTTTCTGCTAATATTTTTAGAAGAGATAGCATGCCTATATCCTGTACTCCAAATTACTACGAAGACAACAACACACAATACATCAAGTATTGAAACTGTCCTACTCACCTGTTTTGAAACTCAGTTTCATTGTTTATTTATCTTGTTTTACCCTAAAATAAAATAAGATTTAAAATTTTAAAACATTTAAAATTTTTATTTAAATATTTTTCTTTTTTTCTTTCATTTTATGTAAATATCATTCCATTTTTTCTTTTGATTTTTTAAAGAATTCTTGGAATTAAAATATTTTTTATGAAAAATAAATTTGTGGAGCTTTTCTTGCTCCTCTAGACATCACAGTGAAACAGGCAGGATTGGAGGGCATAGGGAGGCAGGGGCTGAATGGGGGAACAGAGGGGACAGAGCCCTGGCCCCACTCCCCCAGGATATACCGGTGAAATTCTTTAGATCAAATTGAGTTCCATGGTTTCCTCTTCTTCAGCATTGTGCCAATAGGGAAACCTTTGCGTGCAGGGGTGAAGGCCCAAGCCAGGACCCTGTGGGGATTCTCATTCTCAGGCAGTTGGAGTTCAGAGGAGACCCTACCACAGCCTCTGCAGCGGGCGTCTCCTCAGTGTGCACAGGGCTCCCCTCTGCTGGACCTTTAGAAAGAGAGCAGCAGGCACTGAGTGCTGTGCTGCCTTCCATGCCTGCCCCTGCCAGCCCCTCCCAGAACTCCACTAACCATCCTCATCTGAGGCTGCAACAGCCTTGGTGCTTGGCGATCCTGCAATGGGCTCCTCACCATGGTTCTGTGCAGTGCCCATAAACTCACCCTGACAGGACTCACAATCTTCCACAGAACCACCCCCTGCAGCAGAAGCAGCTTTATGCAGAGGGAAAGGAGCTCATTGCCCACCCTGACCCAGCCTGAGATGTCCAGCCATACCTGCTTCGCTCCCTTCAATGGGAACAGCTGGTTGATAGGATCCTCCTCCTGCTCCTCTTCCTCTTCCTTCTCCTCTTCCTGCTGTTCTTCCTCCTCTTTCTCCTCCAGTTCCTCCTTCTCTGGCTCCGGTTCCTCCTGCTCCTGCTCCTCTTCCTGCTCCTCCTCCTCCTATTCCTCCACTTTTTCCTCCTCCTCACAATTCCTCTTCTTTAAGATTGTCCCGTTTGGAGCAGATGGCAGTGTGATCTGCTGTGTGAAAGAGAACACTAGTCAGAGGTCATTTGCAGGCCTCCCCAAGTCCCACACCTTACAGCCTCTGCTACAGGGGCCCTGGCCCAGCTCACTAATAGTGCTGGAATCACCACAGAGCAGCAGGTCATGCTATCCCAGCTCCTCCACCATCTCCTTGGTCACTGCTTTCTCCTGTAAGAACTCCACATAAAAGGAGGCAGAGCATCAGAGTCAGGGCTCTGTGGCCACCTGTCCTGCCCACCCTTCTCAGCCTGATGGGACAGACTCACACACAGCTTCACCATGGCCACATGGTCACCACTGCTCCTGGGTGTTGAAGCCCTTGCCTCAGGTTTGCCCTGGGTCAGGACTGAGTCGTGGGCCAGGCCCCTGCATGGACACCTCTGCACCCTCAGCTATCTACGAAGCTGAGCCCACTATTCCTGCACAGTGACAGGAACTTTGTTAAAAAATGCCATCTGCGGAGGCGGGGTATGATTCTGTGGGGGGGGGAGTGCTCCAGATGACAGGCATGCATGGAGTACAGAAGAGCCTCCCATCTGTCACTGGCACCTGTTGTTCCTAAGAGGTGGTGTGTGACCACTGCTTGCCGAAAAGGTCCAAAAATGAGGAAGTGGGAAAACCACAGTGTTAGTGTGCACAAATGGAACACAGTGGGAGGAAGGGAAGGAGACACAGAAAAGAAACAAAGCAGAGTCCAGTCCACCATGGCCTCTGAGCTGACGATGTCTTCAGGAGTGGTGGTGTTGGACTGAGGAGTCTCCATATTTCTTCCCTCCACGTCCCCTTCATTTAATATTGGGAGTAGTCAGTCAGGAGGGTCCCCAGTAAGCACCACAAGGGAGGCAGAGCAGTCCCAGGCCCCCTTCACCCACCTTACCAGGTCCCCTGGGCCACCACCACCCTCTGGGAGACAACGAACTCTAAAGTCTCATCCTCCTCAACTTTTTTTTAAAAGAATATGATTCCATATTTCAAAAAGTGATGCTCTGCTCCTTACAATATTGGTCCACCCAGATATTTGCTTTAGCAGTCTATGTAGGGGATCCTGTGCATTTAGAGGTTTGAGCTCCTTCCTCAATCATATGATAGTACCTCTACTTCTGAAATATACAAAAGATGCAGATTCTCTACAGCTCAGGATTAAATCACTGCACATACAACAATCAACAGAAAAGTCAAAAACAGCAGAAAAAGAAAAATCTCTATGTATACGCTATCTCCAGATGCTTGTAAGGGATGTGTGTTTAGGGCACAACAGATGTTGGAAGATGACTTTAGAGTGATCTGAGAATTTGACTACCCGAGGGCTTAACATATGGCAGAAAGAAGGAAGGATTGGAGGGAGCTCATGGGACCATGAAGGTAAATGAGAACTGGGAATTTCCTGTCTCTTTCATCCACAGGCTTTTGAAAGTTGGACACTTGCGGTAACAAAATTGCATTGCCAAAGGTCCAGTGTGCTGTTATCTCCTATTCAAGATAAAGACATGTAGACAAGGAATGGCCTCTTACTGTACCAACAATTTTGAGCGAAATCCTCAACCTCCACCGAACCACGGGGAAGCTGGTCTACTTCCAGGATCTTTCATGAAAACGGATGAAATCTTTGATTTCAAAATCTTTTCGTGACTTGAATGGAAATTTAAAAGTGACTCTTCCCATTGCACAATGCACCTGACCTTACCTAGGGGGACTGAATACTGCATGCCAAAGACGACCTGCCAAATGGAGGATACCAGCGGGTTGCTGAACGGTGCTGTGCATAATAAGCCTGAGAAGAGCCC
>RJWM01029407.1:0-24512 GCA_004363535.1 Dasyprocta punctata
CTTTCTGCCTCTGTGACACCAAGTGGGTGTCTACAGTTAGTTAAATTGAATTCTGACCCTAAGCATGGTAAGTTTGCAAAGGCCCACAAAATGCCCTTTACTTAGGCACCAGCCATACGTAAATGGGGTACTCTACCTACCTGCACTTCTGCCTGGCCAGCTACAAATTGTAGGGTCCCCACAGCTCTTTTTCCTTCTTGATAATTCCCTAGAATAACTCTCAGAACTCAGTAAAGTGCCTTAGTTGTGATAATGGGTTTATTAGAAAGGATACAACTGAGGGCCACAGATATAGTTCCATGGCATAAGTGACTGCCTGGCAAGTGTAAGGTCCTGAGTTCAATTCCTGGTACCAAAAAAAAAAAAAAAAAAAAAAGGATACAGCTCAGGAGAGTCAAATGGAAAAGACTGATAGGGTAAGGTATGGCAGGGGTGGAAATGGTAGGGTATGGTGAGGGGCGAGGTGAGGGTGGTCTGTTGGTGCACAAAGCTTCCAAGCTCCCTCTGGACACAGCCCATCAAGTTCACCAATTTGAAGCCAGGTGTTGTGGCACAGCCTGTAAGTCTAGCACTCTGGAAGACTGAAGCCGGAAAATGGAAAGTTTGAGGCCATCCTGGGCAAATTAGCAATTTACGGAGACCCTATCTCTAAATTTAAAAAGGGCTGGGGATGGGGGTGTAGCTCAGTGCAGAGGCCCTGGGTTCAGTTCCAAGTACTGAAAAGAAAAACGTTCACCAACTTGGAAGGTCCCTAAACATTGTCTATTTGAATTTTTAAAATTGAAGTTCTAAGTCAAGATTGATTTAACTATTGGCCATTGGTGATTGAGTAGAGAACAGAGCTAAAATTTTCAACCACCCTAATCACACAGTTGTTTTCTGAATCCTGAAGCTCACTAGGGGCCCTGGCTTGAGTTAGGTCATCGGCATAAGCAGACATGGTTGAAAGGGACTTGTAATGAGTAACAACAGACACTCCTATCAGGAAATTCCCTTTGTGTCCTTCTCAGACTCTTTTGAAAGTTTATCTTTCTTTACTAAGCCATTAAATATTGGGAGTCTTTAACATTTGGTTCATTTATTCAGTCATTTATAAAAAGTGTTTATTGAGCATCATATAGATCTTAAATATCTGTAGATATCTCTATCAGTGTTTTTTTCTTTCTTTTTTTTTTTTTAAACAGGGTCTTGCTGTGTAGTTCAGGCTGGCCGTGAATTCGTTATGTAATCTAGACTGGACTCAAACTTGCAGCAGTTCTCCTACCTCAGCCTCCCAAGTGCTGGGATTGTAGGTATGTGCCACCATGTCCAGCCAGATTTTCTTTTAAACCCTGGGGATGTAGTAGTATACAAAATATGAAAATTCTAAAAATCCAATTATGGTAAAAATCCAATTATGGGTGTTATTATGCATTTCACAGAAAGTTCTGCTATATGGTTTTCATTATAGAGTCCTGATTTGTTCTTTTTTGTTTGTTTGTTTTTTGAGACAGAGTATAGCTATGTAGCCCAGGCTAGCCTTGAACTCACAGTGATCCTCCTGCCTCAGCCTCTGAGTGCTCGGATTACAGGTGTATGCCCCCACACCTGGCCTGATTTGTTCTTTTTCAACATTGCTTTTGAATAGAATTCAGAGTTAAAAGGTAATCATTAGGAGGCAATCAGAATCAAAGAAGACAACAAAAAAGAAATAAATACAGAGGAAGGTAACATTTGAGCAAAGACTTGGAAAAAAAAAAAGAGCCAACCCTTTGGGAATCTGAGAAGGAAGTATGGGTGGTTTTTTAAGGAACAACAGAGAGGTCACTATGACTAGGCCAAAGTGAGTGAGGGAATAATAAGGAAGACCAAATTCTATAGAGGTTGGTAGGTCATTGTAATGACCTTTACTGTCACTTTGAGTGAGATGGCAAGCGATGGGAAGGCTTTGAGAGGAGAAGTGACAGGATCTGACTCATATGAGTCAGAACTGTACAGAACTGATACTTGGGCTGATAGGTACAGGAGAAACACAAGAGAGCCTCTTTTCCCTCTGCCTTCAATTCATTTTCTTCCTCTTATGGTTTGGATTGGGAATGTTCCCCAAGCCAGAGGCAGAGCTTGTCGAGGGTGACTGGATTAAGAGGGGGGTTATAGACTTGTTGTTAGAAGGTGGGGTCCTGGGCCATTGGGCACAGGACCTGGAAGGGCCTTTCTCCCTCTGCATTCTTCCATTCTCCTCTGCTTCCTGGCTGTCGTGACATGAGCAGCTTTTCTCCTCTATGCCCCTCTTCCATATGGCTTCTGCCTTGGAGATTGCCAGCTGTGAACTGTAACTGAGCCAAAACACACCCACCACCTTTAAATTGTGGGTGTTGAATATTGTGTCCCAGCAATGAGAAGGTGACTAGGACAGTTCCCCATTTCCCACTCTGGGAAGCAGTTGGACCACCCAATACCAGATCTGGATAATATCCTGACTTCTTTTCTACCAGGCTTCACTTCCTATGTCCAGTCATCAGGGAGGCCCATTGGAAGGCTCCTACAGTAACCTAGTTGAGAGAGGGTGATGGCTTAGATTGGGGTGGAAGCGATGATGGCAATAATTTTATATATATTTTGAGAATAAAGGGAATAATATTTGCTAGTAAATTATAAGTACAGTGTGAGAAAAAGAGAGGAGTCAAGGATCATACCAAACATTTTGGCCTGAGCAATGAGAAACATGGAGCCATGGATGGAACCAAGATGGGGAAGATGTTAGAAGAGCGTGTTTTAGTGAGAGAGGTCAGGAGTTCAATTTTATTGCCTTAGTTTGAAATACACAAATAGACTCATGGACTAGAAAAGAGAACACAGACAGATTCATACACATATGGGCACCTGACTTATAACAGATAGCAATTGAGAAGGTAAAATAGGGGTTGTTTGTCTTTTTTAAATAAATGGTGGTGAGCCGGGCGTGGTGGCGCACGCCTTTAATCCCAGCACTCGGGAGGCTGAGGTAGGCGGAGCGTTGTGAGTTCGAGGCCGGCTTGGGCTACAACGCGAGTGCAAGGCCGGCCTGAGCGACATAGTGCGACCCTGTCTCAAAAAACCAGGGCCAGGAGTTTGGCTCAGTTCCTTAAGCGCCTGCCCTGGCAGGCGCAAGGTTGTGAGTTCAATCCCCGGTGCCGCAAAAAAAAAAAAAAAAAAAAAAACAAATAAATGGTGGTGAATCTGTTGGGTATTTGGTGGAAAAAATGAGCCTTGATCCCATCTCCTGCCCTGCACAAAATCAATTTCAGGTGGTTTTTAGATACATACATGAAAGGTAAAAGATAGAATGGAAGCTTTTCATGACCTAAGGTAGAAGCAATGTATAATTGTATATAAAAATCATTAACTATAAAAGGGAAAAAGGATAAATTGGACTTCATTATAATTAAGAACTTGTATTAGTCAAAAAGTACCAATTAGACAGTGAAAGGGCAAGCCTGAATGTCAAAGAAGATAGTTGCAAAAACACATCTGATGAGCACTCCTACACAGCAATAAGAAAATGTTGAACACAACAATATTAAAAAAAAAAAAAAAAACAGACAAATGAAAAAAAAGGACTGTCTTGGTTACTTTTCTCTCATTGCGGGGACAAAATACCTGACCCTTAAAATTAGGGAAGGAAATTATTTAGCTTACAGTTTTTTGGAGGTTTCAGTGTATACTCAGCTGGCTCCAAGGCAGGGTGGCAGATGGCAGAGGGCACCCATTCAGGGTGGCCACAAGCCACAAGAGCAAAAGGGCAAAAAAGGGAAAAGCACGCCTCTTTCCCTGCCTTATATTGTATGCCAGGTACCCTCCCCTGGGCAGCTGCAGCACTCACACACCACCAACCCCAGTGCTAGACAGTGAACCAATCAAAAATCTAGACTCAACCTCCTCCATGACTGCATGAGGCCTTGGGGAGATATTTAAGCCCAAACCATAACATTCCACCCCTGGCCCCCCAAAGACTCATGTGTATCCCTTTATGGGAAAGGCATTTAGTCCATCTGCAAGAATTGCCAAAGTCCTAACAGTTTCAGCATAGCTAAAAAGTCCAAGTCCCAAGTCTCTGAGATCTAAGGCAAACTCTTAGCTGTAACCCTCTGTACAAATGAAAAGAAAGTTAAAGACGTCCAACATTCAATGGCACAAGATAAACATTACCATTTCAAAAGGTACAAACAGGGATACAAAGAAGTGGGCCAAAGAAATTCCAAAATCCAGCAGGGCAAACATTAAGTCCTAGAGTTCCACATTGAGCATCTGAAGCAATCTGGTCTTGAGCTCCAAAAGGTTTGAGTGACTTCATCCCCATGGCACTTCTGGTTATAGCTCCCACAGCTTCTCTCTTGGGTTGGCTTTGCTCCCTCCTTGCAGGTTTTCTTAGTTCACACTCCTGGCTTTTCCAAACTTCTGGGTTCCCCACTGCACCTTTGACTTCACACTCAGCTTCACGCACTGCCCTCTCAGGTGTACAGTGCCTGGCCTCCCAGGCCCTCTGAAATTGGGGTGGAAGCCTTTTTAACCTCAGAACTCGTGCACTCTGCATGTGCTTAAAACCAGCACCGTGTGAATGCTGCCAAGGTCTGCTGCCAGCTTTCCTCTCTCTTGGTCATAAGGGTTGAATGCCTGGATTGCTGAGCACTCTGAACCTGATTCTAAGGAACAAATTCTCTGTGCCACCACAATTTTGGAACCTTGTGTGGTGTCTACCACCATTCTGGAACATGGCACTCTGCAGCTTTCTCATCAAAACGAAGTCTTTCACTTTTGCAGTTTTGAGGCTGCAAAGCGTGAAGACCTGCTGCTGCTTTTGATGCCCCCCAGGCCATCTTTTATATTCTCCTGTTCTTCTCAGCAATCAAGATCTTCTCAGCTCTATCTTTGTAGTCCACAGCTTTACTGGAACTTCCTTTCTGGCCAAGCCCACAATTGTTTTAAATCATCCTGATGGGCTCTTTGCTCTTGATTTGCAACATAAATCTGGCTCAAAGCCCCTAATATCAGCCACACTACCACCTCAATGTTTGACCGCCTTGAAATTTCTTCAGCCAGATCAACTGGTCTGCTGCCCTTAATCTCAGTCTCAGGCAAAAGTCTCTGGATATGAGCAAAATGCAGACAAACTTTCTGCCGGACCATAACACACATTGTGTGGAGTCCAACAACCAATACAGTCCTTCTTTGTAGCAGAAACCTCCTGAGCCTGGTCTTTACTGGCAGGATTTCATTCAGCCTTCTGGTCTTCTGATCTCTGACCAGAATCTTCCATGCAGAGTAGCCTAAGGTGCTCCAGCTCTACTCTTTCAGGCAACATCTCTGAACCTTTCCAAAATTTCCGCAAGCCATTCCCAAAGGCACTTGAAACACATATGGTCAGGTATAGTCACAGCAACGACCCAACTCCAATGGTGCCATATTCTGTCCTGATTACTTTTCTTTCATTGCTGGAACAAAATACCTGGCCCTCAAAATTAGGGGAGGAAAGGTTTATTTAGCTTACAGTTTGTGGAGGTTTCAGTCCATACTCAGCTTGTTCCAAGGCAGGGTAGCATGGCTAAGGGGCAGTCATCCATGGTGGCCACAAGCAACAAGAGCAAAAGCCAAAAGGGGAAAGCATGCCTGCTTCCATACCTTGTAGTGTATGCCAGCTACCCTCTTTTGGGCAAGTGTAGCACTCACACCACCAATCCCAGAGCTATATAACAAACCAATCACAAACACTAGACTCAGCCACCTCCATGACTGTATGAGGCTTTGGGGAGATATTTAAATCCAAACCATAACAAGGACCAAAAACAAATTCCAGTCAACAAATGAAAGGGTAGTTAACTTTACAGTTAAATGCAAATTGACCAATGCATACCCATTACCATAGCCATTAAAAAAACCCAATAATACCAAGTTTTGGTGAGGATGTGAAGCAACTGGAATTCTCAGACTGTCCTGGTGAGAGTGAAAATTGGTAAAACCACTCTGGTAAACTGGCAATATCTACTAAGGCTGGACCATGACTTGACCCTCTAATCTGACAACTCTACTCCTAAGTACATGTCCAAGAGAATAAGTGAAAATACAAGAAGAATAATGTTCATCATCACTTTCAAAGAATATCATAGCACTAAAGTGGAAGTAAGCCAAATGCCTATCAACAGTAGAATGGATAAACTACAGTAAATTCATACAATTCTTTACTACAGTGGTAAAGAGTGGATTATGTCCCACACAACCTGGGTGAATCTCTCAAACTAATGCTGAGTGAAAAACTCCAAACACGTGAGAGTACATTAAAGTTCCATTTATATGACCTTTAAAACCTTTTGAGACTAATTGACAATGATAGTGTTCAAAATGTATTCCCCTGAGGGATAGGGTATAGCTCAGTGGTACAGCCCTTGCCTAGAATGCTCTAAAGTCCAGGGTTCAATCCCCGGCCCTGAAAAAAAAGTATTATCTTTGTGGGATGGTGTTAGTTCTTCATCAAGAGGGGCATAAGGGAGTTTACAGGATGCTAGTAATGTTCCAGTTCTTTTTGTGTCGTTTTGAGATAGGGTCTCACTATGTAGTCCAAGCTGGTGTTAAACTCATAATTTCATCGCCTCACCCTCCCAAGGGCTAGGATTATATGTATCACCACACCCAGCTTGTTCCAGTTTTTGAAATAGGCAGTGGTTGCTTGGATATACCAGTTTATATAAACCCATAGGAGAATTTGTATCATTCATTATTTTTAGTGCATTTTGAAACAATAGACTGTTTTAAAAATGTTTTTGTGCCATGCCTTATTATTTGTACCGTTCCTTACTCTTAAAACTTATAATAACTTTGGGAAGATTTAACCTAAATCCTTTTCTGTTGCTTATTTTTAGGTGAAAGCAGTTTTCTCTCTTGTCGAATGAGGCAAGAAAACTTTTCTAACTGCAGAATTCCCCCTGCTGTTGGTGTAATATCATTAAGGAAATGCCAGTTAACCAATACATACTTATCTCAACAACCATTTAAAAAATCCCAATTGTTTAAAAATTCAAATATGAAAGCTTGTTCTCTGAGATTTAGAACTGTTTTTTTTTTTTTGTCGGCACTGGGGGGATTGAACTCACAGCCTTGTGCCTGCCAGACAGGCGCTTAAGCCACCAAGCCAAACTCCTGGCCCTAGTCTTTTCTTCTTTTTCTTCTTCTTCTTCTTCTTTTTTGTGGCACCAGGATTGAACTCACAACCTTGCACCTGGCAGGCAGACGCTTAAGCCACTGAGCCAAACTCCCAGCCCTAGTTTTTTGAGGCAGGGTCGCACTGTGTAGCTCAGGCCGGCCTTGTGCTTGTGTTGTAGCCCAAGCTGGCCTCGAACTGACAATGCTCCCACTACCTCAGCCTCCCGAGTGCTGGGATTAAAGGCGTGCGCCACCACGCCCGGCTCTCAGAACTGTTTTCTTTCATTTTGATTGGAAACTTCCCTTTGCCTTTTTTCTTTTTCGTGTCTTGCTCAATTTTGATTCTGCTCCCTGTTGCTTCTCCCTAGTGTGGGGCCCTAATGCGCGTGAGGGGACCTGACAGATGAATTCAGAGAGTTCCTGGGAGCTGACTGCTCTGGAGCTCTCAGTCCTTGCTGAGGGGCACTTACACTTAGTTAGCATTGGAGAGAGCAAAAAACCTCTCCTTTCCAGCTGTGCCTTCTGTACCTCTTGCTATTTGGGGTCTATGAGTCCATCAGAAACTGCCCCATTTCTTCCTTCTTCATCCTCTCATACTGATACTGATTCCATGCAGGTTTGTTTTTTCTTTCCCTCTCTCTTTCTTTTTGTGGCACTAGGGATCAAATTCAGTTTCTTATTGCTAAGCTACATATCCCAGCCCTTTTTAATTTTTAAATTTTGAGACAGGGTCATCACTAAGTTGCCCAGATGGGGCTTGAACTTGTGATCCTTTGGCTTCAGCCTCCCAAAGTATTGAGATTAGAGATGTGTGCCACCACTGCCAGCTACATGCAGGCTTTGTGACTATTGGTTGTCTCCATTTGCTTTCAGTTGTAGAGTTCATGCTGATACTTTGTTATTTAGTTTATTGTAAGTGTCTCAAGGGTTTTGGTTTTGCTATCTAGCTGTATCCAGTCCCATATGGGATGCTATAACAAAATACTTTAGACTGGGTGATTTATAAACAGCAGAAGTTTATTGGTCACAGTTCTGGAGGCTGGGGAGTGTCATATCAAAGTGCTAGCAGATTCAGAGTCTGATGAGGGCCCATTTCTCAGAGATGGTCCTTCCTCTTCTGTATGTTCTCACACGGTGGAAGGGAGTCCCTGAGTCTTTACAAGATACAGCTCTCTTGCTGAGGGCAGAGCCTCGTGAACTAATCACTTCCCCAAGCTCCACCTTTAGTAACATCACCTTGAGGATTAGGTTTCAATGTGTAAATTTTTCGTTTGTGAGGTACACAAACATGCAGACCATGGCAAGTTGCTTGTCTATTTTCACATGAGGATGTGGAAAGATTAAGTATCTATGTGGCTTCCATCTTCCCAGAATCTCCCATACTATAGATGTGTGTACTTTACTTTATGTATGTAATAGTGCTTTTTCTTAATTTATAGTCTCTATCTTTAAAGACATTTTAGTATCATAGAAAAGAATGAGCAAATACAGAGAATTAGATTCTTTTTCCCTCCAAACAATTTGTCCTATTATTAACATCTCACATTTTTGTGGTACATTTGTTGTAACTGAAGTTAATAGTGATACATAGCAATCATAATTTACAAGTTGCACTGTGTAGTGTTTGTTTGGTTTTTTTCTGTTTGTTTTTGAGACAGGGTCCCTGTAGTTCAGGCTGGCCTTGAACTCACTATGTAGCCAGGGGCTTGAAGGGAGCCACTGAAGCTGGACATTGATCACACATGCAGGGGTGAGGCAAGCCCTATCAGGGAACAAAAAGCACTGGAGGCAAGTCACTGAACAAGCCGCTTCACCCAGAAAACACCAAGCCCCAAGACAATCCAGCCAGTGGATTGCTACGCAAAAGGGGTGTCACATGACACCAACCTGCCAAATGTATAAATAAACATGCTAGGGTGGTTGAGCAGTTCCTTTACCTTCCATCTGGAGAGAGGGCTCCACCTAACCTAAACTTTCTGTCTCTTATCTTTATTACTCCACCCTTCACCATCCTTCCCCCACAGGAACTTTGAAGCGGTGCTGGACACAGCAGGAGCTGGCCTCGAATTCGCAGCAATCCTCCTGCCTCAGTCTCCCAAGTGCTGGGATTACAGGCATGCACAGCCACACCTGACTGTATAGTTCTATTTTATACCTCTTGCAATGCACATATATTTCTATAAGACTTAAACAGAACAATCTTCTGTGTAGAAGGAACTTTATTTCTAATGCTAACACATTAAAACATGGGTTTATACAATGATTCTCAGTGTGAGGAGTCTACGTAATCAGTGAATATCTTCAGTCCATCCCTACCATAAAGGCAACAAAAAATATCACAGTGCTCCACCATGTCTCTCACTATAAACAGATGGTCCCAAAGCTCAGTAAAGAATTTAAAGAGGATAGGACTGGGGAATTAGCTCAGTGGCATAAGTGCCTACGTGGCAAGTGCGAGGTCATGAGTTTGATCCCTGATACCAAAAGAAAAAAAAAGAACAGTTTAAAGAGGAGTGGAGGAGAATCAAAGGGAAGCAAAACAACAGTTTCTAATAATATGTACTAATTCAGAGAAGAATGTACTGTGACTCTTTTTTGAGGGGACTGGGAATGCAACTCAGGACTTCACACTTGGCGGGCAGGTGCCGTGTCACTGAGCTATACCCCCGGCCCCAAAAATCTTGATAGGTATTGAGAAACAACAGCAAATTCTCCCCTGAGTAGGGATTAGGGTTAAGGAAAGAAGCTTCCAAGGCTTAGACGTCTGTCACATGAAGTCTGTTGGTAAACACTGTACAGAGCTTGTAGGGTGACAAGAAAAAAGCACTGAGCTGTAAATATGGTCCACACCACGAGTGTGGACCTGGAAAACAGGGTACAGGCTGGTGCTTCTCACAGGGGAGCTGGGTGAGCAAGTTATAAGGCAGAGCTAGAAGCTGCAGGAAGTTTGTTTCTTTTCTTTTTTTTTTTGAGACAGGGTCTCACTGTGCAGTTCAGGATGCCCTTGAACTCATGGCAGTTCTCTAGCCCCAGCCTCTCAAATACTGGGATTACAGACATGCACTTCCATACCTGGCAGGAAACATTTAATAACAATACTATTATTACTATTTTTGTTTTGTTTGAGAAATTGTAAGTCTGGGACTCTGCTGATATGAGGAGAAGTAGGCTTTAAGCATGGTCATTGGTCTCCTAACAACTCTAACAGTTTACTATCTTGTGTAGAAACACATTAGGATAGACTAGGTATGGTGGCGCTTGTTTGTAATCCCTCTTGAGGCAGGAGTATCGGGGATCTGGCCTAGATCCCCAATCTTCCGAACGAGTGTACGGCGAGGGCTTAAATAAATGAGACAAATGGTATGATTTTAGGGCTCCAGGAGGATTAAAGCCCCTTCAGAGTACTTGACTCTGCAGCTATCATGAGGGCTAAGACAAAGAGTTTCTCTGGATCACCCATATATATATATTTTCAAATAGACAAAGAGAGGGGATACTGAGGGAGGTGCTGAGGGTGGTGCTGGAACTGAGCAGGACTTGGGAGTCACTTCAAGGACATCTCCAAGTAGGAAGGAATGCCAGAAATGGAGAACTATTTTATCTCCAAAATGGCCTTTGTGATGGGACTGTGATGCCCTGCAGAGTACGATGCCTGCAGGGCAGTCTCTATTAACATAATTAATTATGGAGCCACTATGTCCTCAGCTGTGACCTTCTTTACCTTGCCTTTTGAGGTGTCTCTGACCTCATTGGCCACTACAGGCTTCGGTCAGGACCAGTGATTCATAGAATTTCCTTACTATGAATCAGCTCCCATTGCCAGGCAAGGGGCCTAGGCCTAGGGCAGGCTCGCAGATAAATAAAATGCCAATTAGTAAATTTTAAATCCTGCTCAGAACTGCTTCGTAGCGGTTTCCAACACAGGAGGATCACTGCAAGTTCAAGGCCTGTATGGGTTACAAAGTGAGTTCAAGGCCAGCCTGAACTGCATAGTGAGTCCTTATCAAAAAAAGAAAAGGTACGTGGAGCGTTGTGAGTTCGAGGCCAACTTGGGCTACAATGCGAGCACATGGCCGGCCTGAGCTACATAGTGCACCCCTGTCTCAAAAAACTTGGGCCGGGAGTTTGGCTCAGTGGCTTAAACGTCTGCCTGGAAGGCACAAGTTCAATCCCTGGTGCAAAAAAAAAAAAAAAGGGGGGAGGGAGAAGACCTATATTAGGAGTAACACCAGATTCTTGCAACCTTTTATCACACCCTTTTTGTGTCACTGTGTGGAACTGTTTGCAGCTATATGTCCCATAGAGTTTGTAGTTTTAATCTTTTTTTGGGGGGGGATCAAATTCATAACCTTGCACTTGCCAAGCAGGCACTAAATCCTCAGCCCTGTGGTTTTAATCTTTACACTGTAGTAATTCTACCTTCCATTTTTCTATTTTTAAAGCTTTTTATTTCATTTTGTTTGTAATTGGTTACAGTATCACCAGCTACATACAAAGGAAACATCACACAATCTGACAATTGTGATGAATATGTTCTTACCAAAATTGCACATCACCCTGAAATAGCCAAAGAGTTGTGCTTTAACTTTCTACTTCTTCTGTAACAATTTACCCCAAACTTAGTCTCTTAAAGCGATGCAAACGTACTGCTTTCCATTTCTGGGGGTCAGAAACTCAAAATGGTTCTGATAGAGCTGAAATCTAGGTGTCAGCAGGGCTATCAATCTTCCGTCTGCAAATTTTTGGCGAGAATCATTTCCTTGCCCCTTTTAGCCTATAGAGGGCGCGCGCGTTCCTTGGAATGGGCTCCCGGGAGGCAATGCCAAAAGTGCTGCTGCTGCCTTCATTTCTGTCCTGACTCCTATGCCCTATTCCACATGAAGGATCCCTGTGATTACATTGGACTCACCCAGATAAATCCAGAGTAGTCTTTCCATTTATAGACCTTTAAATAAATAGATACGCGAAGTCCCTTTTTTCATGTGACATAACTTACAGTTTCCAGAAACTAATAATGGACATCCTTTGGGGCCTATTATCCTGCCCATGCATTTGGATAATTATCTAATTCTCCTGTTTTATTTCTATCCTGAATCGTGCTGAACTTGTGGTCAGATGAAATTTTTTGGCTGTTAATAAAATTCTTTGGGTAATGAGGAAGATTTTGTGCATCTTTAATTATATCCTATTATATCTGTAAGTTAATTTTCAGTAAGTAAAGAGATTGTTTTTCTCAATAGCTCATAGTTTACACCTTTAACTGATGAGTACTGGTAATTAAGAGCTTGGAAAAACTTCAAAGCTTAGTCTGCTGGGTCTTACAAAAGTGAGACTGATCTATTATTTATCTTTTTGTTTTCCAAGTTGTGTATAAAAGAGTCAGATATATAAAATAAGCCCTTGGGAATGTTTCCCTTTTTTTTTTGTTTTTTGTTTTTGTTTCCTCCTTTTTACAGTGACAGACAAGATGCTTCCTAACTGTCCATTCTATGAAAGGGCCCACTGCATGTCAAAGACAATGAAATATGTTCAGTGGTTTAAGCAACCTCAGAAATTGCCACTAGGAATACTCATCTAGCTCTCCTTGAAATGTGGGCTCCAATGTGAGTTCTACCTAATCTCAGAGAGTATCAGAGGGAAGGATTTTGAAACTGCTGCTTTTTGGCAGTTGGCAGGTAGTACTGTAGAGCAGACATGTTGAGACTGGATGAAGGGCTCGGCATGTGGCTCAGTGTTAGAGCTCTTGCTTTGCATGCGCAAGGCTCTGGGTTTGGTCCCTAGCACCATCAAAAAACGAACAAAACAAAAGAAAACTGGATGAAGAACAGTATCTGTGTCCTCCCCTGAGTGGGGCTTAGGGTCAGGGAAAGAACGTTCCAAAGTTTAGATGTCTGTCATGTGAAGTCTGTTGGTAAATGCTCTGCAACGCTTGTAGGGCTACAAGAAAAAAGCTTTGTGAGTTATAAGTACGGTGCTACCATCAGCATGGACCTGGAAAATGGGGTGCAGGGCAGTGGGGGGGGCAGGGGAGCTGGGTGGGCAAGTGGCAGGACAGAGTGGGCAATTGCAGGAAGCATGGGCTTGCCCTGAAGGATTTCTCATTCCAGATCAGAAACCATGGAAATCACAGGTATCTTCTGCATGAAGAAGACCATGGGGGAAGAATAAAAAATGTAAGAGTATAGCTAGCAAGATGGCACAGGACTATGATCCTAGCAACTTGGAAGGCTGAGGCAGAAGGACCAAATCTTCAAGGCCAGTTTGAACAACTTAGCAAGGCCCTGTCTCAAAAAAACAAAAAGTGTAATATTTTTATAAGTTTATTATTTATATAACCTTGGTTTCTGTATCACAGGAGATGCAGAGGTCCTAATAATCTCTTTAACTCTTTGGAATGAAGTAATCACAGTCACATGTATTGAGGAGCTACCAGGCTCTAGATACTGATGAGGCATTTTATTTGTTTGTTTATTTATTTATTTATTGAGACAAAGTTTCATTATGTAGTTCAGGCTGACCTTGATCTCACTATGTAGCCCAGGCTGGTCTTGAACTTGCAGCAGTCTTCTTGCCCCAGCCTCCCAAGTACTGGGCTTATGAGTGTGTGCCACCACATCTGGCCAATGAGGTATTTTATATCCATGATATGATGTTTAGCCCTCAAACAGAAAGGAGAAGGGGAAATGATGATATCATAGCTGCTACAGATCTGTGAATGATATGTTAAAGACTGATGAAAATGAGTCAGAAACTGACTATTCATTGGAAAGATCGTGTGTGAGTATTGTATTTTTACCACTGATGTAGTAACTTGGTTACAGTTGCTTGGTAATGATACATCATTGAAAGTAACTTTGAAAAATTGAAATTGACCTTGGCAAATGCTGTAGGGATTTGTCCATCCCTGCTACAGCTTCTAGTTTGCACTACTGTAACAGGGAAACAAAAATCCAGTAGTCCTCCAGATTTTAACTTTCTCTCACTCCTCCCCTGGGTTTAGCATCTATTCACAGCACTTTTTTTTTTTTGTACCAAATTTTGCAAGTTACCAATTTGAATCCATAGCATGGAATTGCTTCACAGTGACTCTTTTAATAGTTATTTTTAGATATTTATTGGCAAAACTCTTAACACTACTGTCCTCAGTTAAAAGAAGGAAATAAATTTCATATCTGACCACATTGAATTTGAATTTATTAGTACCTCCAGTCTGAAAAATGGATATCTTGCTACAACAAAATACCTGAGACTAGGTAATTTATAAAAGTAGAAGGTTGGTGTACTGTTTGGGGGCTTGGGAAGTTGCATCATAGCACTGTCGAGGTCATCACCTGGGGAGACAGAACAAGCTCTTGTCTGTTCCGGTCTCTTGTCCTCTTCTTTCAAAGCCACTGTCCCATCATGGTGGGCGCATCCTGATGACGAGTTTCAGCAGCTTTGGGCATAACCATCAGAAATCTTCGACCCACAGAAATATATTTGCATCTCTGCTGCATTGGAGCATTCATCTGGAAACCCAAAAGGAAGTTCTTTAATCAGGAAAATGACTCTGGTCAAATAACATTTATGTGGCTTGCCTTTTAAAAGTCCAGTCTTAGCTGGGCATGGTGGCGCACGCCTTTAATCCCAGCACTCAGGAGGCTGAGGTAGGTGGAGCGTTGTGAGTTCAAGGCCGGCTTGGGCTACAACATGAGTGCAGGGCCGGTGTGAGCTACTGAGTGTGATCCTGCCTCAAAAAACTAGGGCTGGGAGTTTGGCTCAGCAGCTTAAGTGCCTGTCTGGCAGGCGTGAAGTTGTGAGTTCAATCCCCGGTGCCACAAAAGAAAAAAAAAAAAGAAAAGTCCAGTCTTAAAACACTTCAGGATGCTTCGTTGATCATATTGGGAGAAGGAATGAATGGGAATGTATGAAATTCTCAAGTAATCTTAAAACGTGATCAATATAAATTCTTTATATAACTAAATGCTTCTGCCATTGAGTGGGAAATGAAAGAAGTTACAGTAACCAAGCAGCAATTTGGCAATTTCATCCCCTTAATCTACAAAAAACACTGCCAAGTAAATATGTGTTTCAAATTAAAAACAAAACAAAAAAAGCAGGGCATGGTGGCGCATGCCTGTAATCCCAGCACTCAGGAGGCTGAGGCAGGAGGATCACTATACATTCTAGGCCAACCTGGGCTACATAGAGAGTTCCAGGCCATCCTGAACTGCATAGCAAACCCTATTTCAAAAACAACAATATATATGTATATATATATTTTGTTGTTGTTGCAAATGAAACTACATTGATGAGTAGCCATGCTGCACTCCCCACCATAGACTGTAACCCCTAGACCCCTCCTTTTTAGGAATTCCCAAGAGACTAAAGCAATTAATGGCCATTAACGCCTGTCTCTCAGAAGGGAGGTGTGTGTTAAAAGAACAGGGTTGGGCCTCCTTCCAGAGTTGTTCATCATTGCAGTAGTAGATTCAGCAAACAAGGTAGTTTCCTGGTTTTTCTAAAATCGATTTGACTCCTTCCTTTGAACTTGATACAGGTACTTAGTTGGGAGTGTGATCAGAATTGCTTTTAAAAAGCAATTGTACTTAACTTAGCCCTATTAGGGGTTCAACATTCTGGTGCGGTTCCCTTAGCTAAAAATACTTTACAAAAACAAAACATGAGATAAATAGAGATGAATAGCCAAACCTGGCATTTTATATGGTGGTGTCCTAGTTAGCAAGTTGACACTGTCCATATGCCATATTTCAGATGTAGGGATCTCAACTCGGAATTCTGTCAGCTCAGCTAAACAGTGAGATCTCAGTCTAAGATTGAAGTGTGTGGCAGGATGTCCAAGAATTATTACAAGCACTTGGCACAAATTTGTTTCTCTGATTCTCAAAATAACCTTAAGAGGGAAGAACTATCATTATATCCCATCCGCAGGTAAGGAAATTGAGGGACAGTACAATGCTCAGTCACACAAGTAGTAAATGGCAGAGGTGGAGAGAGAACTCAGGCAGCCCAGCTACAGGACCTATGCTCTTATGATGGGATGAATTTCTGATTAGTACATCTTGCTGATCTCCCTGAGCAGTCCTAACACGATGACTAGGACAAATGCACTTCCTTACTGTAGCACAATTTTGCGTGTGATATAGCAAAATCATGGTGCTTATAATATACTGGTGTAAACTCAGAGGAATTTCATGTTACCTTTAATAACAGTTTAGACTTCAGAGAACTGCTAGCCATCATCAGATGAATGGATAAAACAAATGTGGTACATACATACAATGGAATACTCTCTAGCCATTAAAAAAAAAAAATCCTGTCATTTGTGACAACGTAGGTGAACTTGGAGGACATTATGTGAAGTACAATAAACCAAGCACAGAAAGACAAATACCATATGATCTCACCCATGTGTGGAATCTAATAAAGTTGATTTCATAAAAGGACAGAAGAGAATGCTGGTTACTAGAGGATTTGATATTGAAGTATTGAAGGCCAGGACAGACAGGGAAATGGTGATCAAACCATGCAATTATGACTAGAAAGAAAGACCCCAAGAGTAAGCAAATGCATAGAAACAGAAGGTAGATGAGTGACTGCCTGGGGTTGGGGACGAGGAGTAGATGAAGAGTAGTTAGAAATTGAGAATACAATCTCAGCACTTGGGAGGCTGAGGCAGGAGGATCCTTGTGAGTTCAAGACCTGCCTGGGCTACAAAGTGAGTTCAAGGGCAGCCTGAATTGCATAGTGAGACCCTGTCTCAAAAAATAGGGCTGGGGATTTAGCTCTGTGGCGTAATCGCCTGCCTGGCAAGCGCGAGGTTGTGAGTTTGATCCCCGTACCAAAAAAAAAAAAAAAAAAAAAAAGAATAATCATTAATATTTATGGTATTTCTTTCTTGAGTGATAAAAATGCTCTGTAATTGACTTGGTTATACACACTGTGAACATACTAAAAATATACACTTTAAATAGGTAAATTTTATGAGATGTAAATTATATGTCAACAAATTGCTTTTCAAAAATTAAAAAACAAAACAGTTCTTCCTCCTTAAAAAAACTGTTCATCAGCAATGACAGAACACTTAAATTACTTCAGTGCCTAAAAAGGTGGTTAAATGAGTATTAACTCAGTTTGCTTTTTGCATCTAGTTTACCTGAACCTCCCTTTTCTGCTGCTCAGTAGGTAAGTGTAGAAATTGCTTCTCTTTCCATCTATTAAGTAACAGTCAATAGTCCTCCTGAGTTCAAGCAATTTAAGCAGCCAGTGGGGCATCCTGGTGTTACAGGCAACTGAGTTAGACAGAAATATTATAGGCAGTCAGATAGGGCTAAGTCCTCAAAGGAGCCAGCGCAGAAGTTCAGATACCTTGTAACCTCTGAGGAGACAAGCACCTCCTGCTGTGGGCCAGCTCTCAAGACAAAAGGCAGAACAAGTACAACCACATCCTAAGGGTCAACAGTCCAAATGGTTCTCTACCATCCTGAGGAAGTCAAGAGTCAGCATCCCAACCTCCTGCGGAAGAGTCACTGCTGTTAATCATCCCCCGCTTACTACGTGACTCACTTCCCCATTTGTCCTTGATTTAATCAATTTCACCTGAACAGTCTTATTGGTTAACCATAATTATGTCCCACCTTATGCCCACCTTACAGGTTCCCATTTTTCCCCCACCTTGGACCCATCTAACCTCATGGTTTTACTCTATAAAAATCCCTAGAAAAGACGGAGTCCCTGGCAGCCCATTCAGGCCCCCTTTTGTCCCTCAGACAGAAGCGTTCTTTCTCTTAATAAATATATTCTGCTCTTACCCTCCGTTGTTCCTAAAACTCATTCTTCGAGTTTAGAGAACATGAACTCGTGCCAAACATATAGTAGGTTGGGGGTTTCATTCCCCTATATCATTTGGAGGTCTGAGATCGTTATCCTGTATCACTGGCAAATGAGCACATTTCTACAAGGGGCAGGGCTGTCCTGCCTCCGTGGCCCTGTGCCAGCACGACAGGTTTGTGCACGGGTTCCCAGCAGGCAGTGGAACTTGTGCCGCCCTGTCCCCTGAAGAGCTTCATGATGCGGGCTGGGATAGTGAAGAGGCCTGGTCAAAGCGGCAGAATTGGTGACTGTTAAAAAGTGGAAGCTGCCAGGCGTAAGGAGGGTGTAGGTCGATGGCTGCAGGCAGAGGAATTTCTCCACACCTTTTAGAAAGCGGCATCGCCACCTCCCTCAGGGCGTCTCCACTCGGCACTTCTGGTTTTGCTTACTTAGCAGTAATCTGACCAATTATAAGTCTATCCTCTTTTCATCTCTAAAGACTTGATGTAATTTGGCAATGGTCAGCAAACACAACAACAAAACCCAACTGTTTGCCAGGATCTTTCTGTCTTGTAACCCGAGGCCACTAGACAGAGCTGTGAGGACAGAGCAGGCAGGTCCCTGGCCCTGTTCCTCACCGGATGTGTAACCTGAAGCTCTGGGACTGTCAGTTACTTCGTCTGTAAAACAAATGAGTAATTAATGTTGTGAAGACTAAGGGTGCCACGTAGCAGAACCTCAGTAATTCTCCTCTTTTTGCTGTCATCCTTGGTGTGACCTCTGACTAAAGTTGGCACAGAGACATGCAAGGGCTAATAAAAATAATATAGTGTGTGTTTAAATTTTAAAAAATATAAATGGTAAAAGACACACTGCATTCTCCCTCACTTCACATACACTTATCTCATCATGCCACCTTCTGAGCAGTTCTGGAAGTCCTCTTCTGCCAGTGTCTTTATGAGGTGTGATCACAAATACTACAGGGAATGCGGCCACCAAGCACCATCCGAGGGAAGGGCAGGTTTGTGGAAACATTGCCGTGTCCTTGTCACCTTATTCATCATATCTGCCACCATACAACTTCTGGCTCTTTCCCAAAGTCAGTGACCATTTTGAATCAATTCAGGACACTGAGGCAGATATATTGGTACAACTAAAGACACTACTGAAAGAGGAATTCCAGAATTGCTTCAGAAAGTGGCAAGAACGATGGAAGAAGTATGTTCAAAGTGAGGGTGAGTATTTTGAGGGGGGTTGGCAATGCGTCTTTTTTTGGTACTTGGAATTGAACCCAGGACCTTGTGCTTGCCAGGCAGGTGCTGTGCTGCTGAGCTATATCCCTGGCCCTGGCAATGTGTCTTGTACAGTAATTTTAAAGATTTTTAAAAATTCAGTGTATTTTTTGATCACACCCTCTACACTAAAATAGTTGCTGTTAATAAGAAATAACTGAGTTGCTTTTTTTTTGGATTTCTTTTTTCCCCCCTCTTTGCTTCTTCCCTGTTTTGTGACAAGGCTCCTGTACCAAATGGCCTCTTCCTGTGAGTAATGTTTCAAATTTATAACTAGTCAAACAGATCTCTCCCCCAACCAAAAAAACAAAGCAAGCAAACAAAAAAAAAATGGTAGTACTTAGTCAGCCACACCCAAGAGTGCTGGGCTGTTGCCATAGTGCTGCAGAGTATTTTGTAAAACACTTGGCCTGGAGGACAGTTAATGAGTCACTGTCAGGGCTGGGTGGGGAGAGGGCAACTGCTTTCAGTTTAAACCACCAGACTGAAAGTTGAATTGAGAGGCAGCTCTGGCGTCTGCAATAAATCAGAGGCAACTGGGACCTGAAGATTTGGTTGTACACTGGTTAATTTGTTATGTGGACATTGTCTTCTGTTCCTTTCTTTCGAGTGGAGGGAGCTGTAGACAAATATTATCTTGCTGTTCCATGTGTATCAGGAAGCTACAAAGTTCTTATACTCTAAGTTCTATTTTCCTGTGAAGTCTCCACATAGCTAAAATCGGCCAAAGGATTTGTGTGGCCTCATTTTTTTCTTTCATATTTTTTTTATTGGTAGGTAAAAGTGGCTTTATTAAAAATTCATGGGGAAGCTTACTAAAAGCAGCTTTTGCCTCTATAGGTAGACTACAGTTAGAGCAATCAGAAAGACAGAGGAGAGAGAAACTAGACCAACAGAGGTACCAGGTAACATAATCTCCGTAAGAATTTATTAGAAAGAGCTAAGAAAGCAAGGAGAAAGCCAGATACATAAAACACCAAGGAAACCTGCCCCCGGCCCAGCTCTGATAAAATGTAAAGGAGATAAGGGGCAGCCACTTAAGAACTCTTATTAATATGTAAAAGACACACACACCTATACACATATACTTGTATGTAATTCTCACTTTAGCATCATTATGCCTACACCAGATACACACATGTCGCCTTAATTTCTAACTCTAAACTACCTGTCTGTGAGGCTCCCCCAACACTTACCCATCACAAAGGGACAGGAAGGAACCAATGGGCCAGAAAGAATGTAGACAGAGGTGCTCAGGTTAGGATCAAAAACAGCCACAGAACCAATCAGATGGTGACAACTTCCAGGTGTTCAAATGAGGGATGGGAGAAATCACTGGTCCTAGATAAAAAGGATCTGAGGACAAGAATCCACAGGTATTCACTTTCTGATATTCCATACTCTATTCTAGCGTACCTGTTTATCTTCTCCCATTTTCGCTCTTTTCCAAATAAATCATCTTCCTTTATTTAAAATTCTGCCTCTTTAATTCATTACCGAAGCCGAAAGCAGTTGTGTGTTCCTGACAAGGTGTGGTACATACATCCTACCTCACCATGATGTTTTTATTAAATTTTGTTTTAGTACATGTGTGTTGTACATAATGTTTACATTTCTTGTGGGAAGTTGGTACATGTACATAATGCATCCCAATTCTTTTTTCATCCCTTGTTCCTCCCTTCCTTCCCCACCTCTGTCGCTTGATCCCCTTCCCCTTTGAGAAAGAACTATTTCCCTACTTCCTGTTTTTTATTTTTGTTTTTGTTTTTGGTACTGGGGATCGAACTCAACCTCACAACCTCACACCTGCCAGGCAGGCACTTAGGCCACTGAGCTAAATTCCTGGCCCTATTTTTTGAGACAGGGTCTCACTATGCAGTTCAGGCTGGCCTTGAACTCACTTTGTAGTCCAGGCTGGTCTCAAACTCACAAGGATCCTCCCGCCTCAGCCTCCTAAGTGCTGGGATTAAAGGTATATATATACCACCATGGCCGGCTTTTATTTTTTATTTTGCTCTTTATTTTTACTCTGGGTTTCTCATATAAGAGAAACCATGTGATATTTAAACTTCTGTGTCTGATTTGTTTCACTTAACACTTATGGTTTTAAGGTGCACCCATTTTCCTACAAATGACTCATTTATCTTTCTTTATGGTAGAGTAGTACTCCATTGTATATAAGTACCACATTTTCTTTCTTTTTGGTACCGGGATCAAACTCAAGGAGAGGTACCCTTGCCAGGCAGGTGCTTATGCTGTTGAGATAAATCCCCACATTTTCTTTGTCCATTCATCTCTTGATGGACATATAGGCCACTTCCAAGATTGAGCTATTATGAACTGTGCTTCTATAAACTTGGATATTCATGTATCTTTGTAATATATCTTTAATTCTTTCAGGAAGATACCTAGAAGGTGAATAGCTGGATCAAATGGAAGTGCTAGTTTCAGTTTTTTAAGGAATCTCCATACTAATTTCCATAGTTGTTGTACCTGTTTACATTCCCACCAACAATGTAGAAGGGCTCCTTTTTCCCTGCACTTTTCCCTGCAGCATCTCCAGCATTTGTTATTATTTGATTTCTTGATGATGGCCATTCTTTCTCAGGTAAGATGCAATCTAAGTGCTATTTTAATTTGTTTAAATGGTGTGGCCTCCCTCTGTTGCCCTGGGTGATGGAATCCCAGACAGGTTTCTAGGTTCTTATGTGTGAGGAACAAAGAGTTGGACATGGCATGTGATGGTAAGGAAAAAGCAGAAAAGTTTTAATCAGGTGATAGTATGCTCAGAATAAGTAGGCTTGAACTGGCAGAAAGGAAAATGGCATGAGCAATAAAGGCAGTAGGTTTAAGAATTTAAAATGTTGCTGGATCTAGGGTACCTCTCCTTGGGTCTTCCAGAACATGATTGACAATGTGACTGACAGGGTGCTGAGTCATACAGCCATGTCTATCACATAATTCACTCTGTTATAGTTTGATGTATGAGATGCAATGCGTTCAGGTGAACCTTCAATGAGCTCCAAGTGAAGAAAGGTTATTGTAGGTCATGTTGATCTGTCTGGCACTCAAGAGTCCTGGTTTGGGATTTCAGTGTTTTCCAGGGCAGGCTCAGGTCTCTTTGTTTTTCTTATCTCTGCCCTGTGTAGTGGGCCTTAGAACAAAAGTTGGGAGGTTGGCCCTGTGGCATTGCCCAGGTCTTGGTGAGTGGAGGGGAGAGACCCTGTGGCCCTAATTGTACTATCTGTATTACTTCTTGTGTCTTGTCTCTTCACCGACATTCCTTATTCATAAATCAGACACTCAAGTATTAACTGACATTCTCTTTTCAGTTAATTACATGGGAAGACATTTTTCAACTGGAAATATTTGAAAAGCCACAAGCAACATAATTTCAGGATGGAAAATCTCTGGAATTTACTGGCTGATCCAAGTCAGCAAATCTGCCTCAAAAAAGTTGAGAAGCTGGATTGCATGCTACCTCCTGAAAGGGTATTTCATAAGCCTCAAGTGGTTAGTTTGGATTAATATTGCTCAATCTCATTGACTTCCCATAGCATATTGGGCAGGAGCAGAATTTAGGCCCTTTAGAAAGTGACTTGCTTATTAAGCCAACCACTCAATCACTTAACCAGGTCTTACTGAGCCTATGGCCTTGAAAAAGGTACCATACTAAGACATAGGCAGGGGTATTCACACTGTAAAACACCACCCTTGCCCTCTGGGAGTTTATGGTGTAGGTAAGAGAGAAGTCAAAACAGGTAGGAAACAAAATAAAACAAAGCAGCTACCAATATGTTGTGCATGGTAGCAATAAATGAACAGTAGCCGGGCGTGGTGGCGCACGCCTGTAATCCCAGCACTCAGGAGGCTGAGGGAGGAGGAGCGTTGTGAGTTCGAGGCCAGCTTGGGCTACAACGTGAGCATAAGGCCAGCCTGAGCTACATAGTGCGACCCTGTCTCAAAAAACTAGGGCTGGGAGTTTGGCTCAGTGGCTTAAACGCCTGTCTGGCAGGCGCGAGGTTGCAAGTTCGATCTTTGGTGCCGCAAAAAAATAAATAAATAAAAATAAATAAATAAATAAATAGTGCTGGCAATTGGTGATCCACATATGGAGGAGGGAGAAATCACTCTGGGCTCTGGTGGTCAGAGAAGGTGGGCTTGGCCTGACCTTGAAGGGCCAGTGGAAAAGGAGAGAACACCAAGGGGTAACAGAGCAGAAGCTGGGGCTCAGCAGTGGGATTTGAGACAGGATAAAAGGGAGGGGCAGAAAGTGGGGACAACTCACTACAGTAGGGTGGGATGAGTGTACAGTGGGAATTCTTGATGCAGAATGTCAGCTGGTAGAGCCAACCAAGAGAAGCCAAAGGGGGCCTTTCTAAAACTTGTTTGGAAGCTGGGCCTGGTGGCACACACCTGTAATCCCAGCACCAGGGAGGCTAAGGCTGTGTGTTCAAGGCCGGCCTGGGCTACTGAGTTCAAGGCCAGCTTGAACTGGTCTCACACAGTGAGACTATGCCTCAAAAAGCAAACAAAACAAAACAAACAAAAAAGCAAAGCAAAAAACAAACAAACAAACAAAAAAAGAAACTTGGTTGGTATGGCCCTGTCACACTAGGAAAAGATGAATATAGAATCCAACCCAGCTTATATAGTCAGGTGTCAAATTTTACATCATAATGTCATAAGGTGTGAAGGATCTGATGAACTGACATTATGACACTGAAGTTACTTGAGAGCCAGATTATTAGACAGAAAGAAAAAAAATTAAATGCTTTTTTTGTTGTTGTTGTTCTGGGAATTGAACTCAGGACCTTGTGCTTGCCAGGCAGGTGCTGTGCCACTGAGCTATATCCTTGGCCTAAGAAAAAACCTTAAAAAGAAGAAAATACACTAACTACAAAGTCAGTTTTAAAATATTTAAGAGCATTTAGTTCATTTGTAAAGGCACTCCTTAAATGCGAGTGTTGAATTTTATTTCTTGATTAATAATTAGAATATGAAGATTTTTTGCTTAAAATACAAAAAGATTAATAACCTGAGTTTTAGCCAGGCAGGATGGCACACCCCTGTTATCCCAGCACTCTGGAGGATGAGGCAGGAGGATTTCCCTGAGTTTGAAGCCAGCCTGGACTACATAGTGAGGTCAAGGCCAGTCTGGACCACATAGCAAGACCTTGTCTCAAAAAACCAAAACTAAAACAAAACAAAAAACCCCTAAATTTAAAATTTTTAACTTTGCAGGTGTGCAGGCAT
>RJWM01029408.1:0-24593 GCA_004363535.1 Dasyprocta punctata
ACAGAACATCTGAATCTTATATAATGTGTTTTTCTGCTTCATTTATACCCTGTGGAATCATAGAATCATACCTTTCCTGGGAAAAAAAGCAAAGCACTTTTGAGGCTATTATCTATTCCAGCACATAGTGTAAAGGTGGTCTTACCTCACAGTTGCTGAGATCCAGCGAAACTCCCTTCAAATTATGATTACAAGCCAGGCCCAACAACAGTGCTCTGAGGGGAGGAAACACAGAAATTGTCTATGTTTCATACACACACACACACACACACACACACGTGTGCACATTTACACATACACACAAATGTAATCACACTGAATAAACCCTGGGGAAAAAAATGCCTTTTCTTAATCACAGGTCAAGCACCACACACCCTCTCCCATTTTCAAATGCCAACTGCATTTCTGTCCCTGGACAATAGTTAAACAATGACGCGGCTGCATTTTCCCCCTGACAGGCATAGAGTCCATCATAAATGCAGAACTGAGCAGCACTGCTATTGCTATGCAAATAAACCAACAGCTCACCTAATTGCATATTGAAATTAAATTGCGGTCATCATAGATAAATTCCCACCTGCGTCTGCTTGAGAACAGTTTTAATAATGTTTAGAATATTATTAGGCAATTGTTACTAAGAAGCAAAGTAAAGCTGGTCTTCCCCAAGGAATATGGTGGGGAAAGAGTCAGCTCCAGAGTATTCCAGGATGTAAAATCATACCGAGATGAGTTAAGAACTATAGGAGTGGGTAGGCAAGGGTAGAAAAGCACTGGATATAAGAAGGCATACATCTTCACCACAGTCTTTGTTGGGTGACCAGAATCCTGCCTGTCTGGCCACATGCCACACTAGGGCAAGGCATGTCTCTACTCTAAAAAGGAATTTTTTTTTGTCTGCAAATTTTGGAGACTGGAATTGACTGACTGGATGTCATAACTGTCTAAAAAAATGAATTGGGGCCAGAGGTTTAGCTCAGTGGCACAAGTGCCTGCCTGGCAAGCGCTAGGTTGAGTTCAATCCCTGGTACCAACAACAAAAAAAAAAAGAACCCACTTTTACAAGTCAGTCCTACACCACTGGGCAGGCCTGACACAAAACACTCATGTAAGCACATACGTCTATTAAATGACATCGAATAGGCAAAAGGCACTAATTTTGGCCTTGTGAGGAGATCTAAGATAAGCATAAGAGGGTTCCTGGTATAAGCAATAGAAATAAATCTGTGCAAATAACAGTAACACTAGGCAGGCAGCAATAAGCAGGAAAGTGAGAAACTCGGGCATGCGTATCTGCAGTGACTACCTGTTCCCCAGGAAAAGGGCCTCTATCCAGCACACTTCACAACATGCCAGGGTGAGGATGAAGTGGGGAGCGAAGGAATTACTGTTGCTGTGATTGACTTTCATCTTCCTGAAATCATCAGGCCTCACCTACTCAGAGCCAGCTCCAGCAATGGGTGGAGCCCCAAGCCAACTGACTCCAGCTGCCAAGGCCTCCTCAATGAGAAGGCTGGAAACAGATGCCTTTCTCTTCATTTTGCAAGTCCTATTCACCAGTGGTTTAAACCCTAGCTATGAGAAAGGCTGCATATCCCATACATGTATGTGTCCACTGCTAATTACAACTCTTCTCTTTTACCTAAATATCGTTTTTGCCCCTCTTCCCTGGGGCAGTACTGAGCTGCTGAAAATACTTGGGACTAAAAAGCGAAAGGCCAGTCCTCGGGTCCTAGATCTGACACTAAAGGTGCAGTGACCTGTCCTAACACATCACGTTTTGGGAATCTCAAGTTCTCATCAGTGAAAGGAGAGGATCACCCAAGAGGTCTCTTTTATTTCTAGAACATGCTGAGTTTTCAAGTTTTACTCACATACTTCAGCAATGCCTTCTTATGAACTGGAAGGAAAATGCTTCCTGTTTTTCTTACATGTGAATTAAAGCTACAGAAACAGTCAACTTTAAGATATTCAACTACAGAAGTCCATGATAAGAAAGTAACAACTCATAGGACCACAGAAACTGTTATTCATAAAAATAAAACAAAACTATAATTTCAAGAAAGCATAGTGGACATGGAGGTGAGGGGAGCATTCTGGAACAGCAAATGTTATTTTTACCAACTTATTGTTAAGGCAAATCATTGTTAAGGCAAATTTGCCTTAACAATTACCCTCTCAATCCTCAAGCACTGCTGCAAAAAGGGATGAGACAAATTGCTATTTCACTTCCGATCTGTGACTAGGTGACATGTTGTAATTTTGGAGCAGCATATTTAACAGATTTTTTGTTTTTTGTTTTTGTTTTTGTTTTTGGTACCAGGGATCAAACTCATAACCTCGCGCTTGCCAGGCAACTACTTACACCACTGAGCTAAATCCCTGGCCCTATATTTTTAATAAAAATACTCAGGCAAGAGAGTGGAATTGGAGAAAAGGACTCTGCGCAGCAGAAGGGAGGAGGCAGGGAAGAGACACTGAGAGAGCAAGAAGCCGCAGTTGGGGATTCAGGCTGCACTCAGAACTGCAGGGCGAGGAGTGTCCCGGGGACACTCTGAACCAAATTACACTGGAGAGCTTGGGAAACACCTAGGAACAGTGGCACCATGTCCCCTAAAGCCCCGGAAATATGCTGACATGGACTGACAATGGCCGCAATCAAAAAGCAAGACTATGAAGGAAGCATTCTATGTTCTTTTAGAGAACCCCAAATTGAGTGGGAAACTTCTGGAATATATTATGAAAGTGAAACTGAAAGTGTTACTCTCAAACAAAGTCACACTTCTTTAGCTCATCTGCTCACAGCAAATGGCCCAAAGTTTTCCAGAAGCAAACGTGTCTCCCTGCTCCCTACAGACAGTGATGAGCGGGTTGGGGTTAGGAGCAACACAGGGCCCCATGAAAACCCAACTCTTCTCCTCTCTGGAAACCCAGCCCAGCTTTGCACTTTCCTACTTCAAATCCTGTCACAGTGGTAATCCCAAATCAATGCCTAATGAAAGTCCTGCAAGCTAATCATAATCTCCATGTTTGCTTTTCTGAAAATTCAAACTGTCATTACGATTTTGAGGATGCGACTTAGTTTATCTGAGCCTCAAATTCCTCTGCTGTAAAATGGAGATAATGATACCAGCTTCCCACAACTGTGGTCAGCATTAAAGGAGACAGTGCACGGAGAAACACCAGGACAGTGACAAGTGCAGGGTGGTTTTTCACAAAGCCCTTCTGTTTCCACTTCATCACAGGTAAACCTGAGCACCTCAGTTGTGGGTATCTATCTTCTCACCTTACTACAGCCCATTAAATGGCCACATGAATTTGGTTTATAGACTCTCCAGGCATGAAGCCTTTATCCTCACATTTAAATTTGTATTGAGTAAAACACAGAGCTAAACATTCACTTAAATAACAGATTACAAGATTTAACAACTACGAAGTACCTTTGAAGTATAATATTTATCATTGCATTACTATAACAAAGCATAGAAAATCCAAGCCAGGCATGGTGGCGCATGCCTTTGATTCCAGCACTCAGGAGGCTGAGGTAGGAGAAGTGTTGTGAGTTCGAGGCCGGCTTGGGCTACAATGTGAGTGAGGCCAGCCTGAACTACATAGTGCGACCTTGCCTTGAAAAAAATAGGGCCAGGAGTTTGGCTCAGTGGCTTAAGCGCCTGCCTGGCAGGCGCATGGTTGTGAGTTTGAGCCCCGTTACTACCAAAAAAAAAAAAAAAAAAGAAAGAAAAAAAAAAAAAAGAAACAAAATCCAATACTGTCACGGTATGGAATATTGTGTTAAATCAATTACATAACCAGTGAACAATTATTCCACATTAAACAAGGGTCATCAATACCTAAAGAATTAGAAAACTGTTATATGTCTAAAACTGTTTTGAATGTGGTAATCTCCTGATAATGAACACAGCAGAATGTGCCTGGTTTTGCTTTGTACACAAGGTTGTCATATCTACCACACTGCAGATGCTCAAAAAATATCAGCTGAATAAGTGAGTATGATTAAATTATGAAAGTATCCCTTTAGAATACTAATTCTGATGCCTTTCTTAATATCTGTGCATACTAATTCTGATCCCATTCTTAATATCTATGCAACCAAATCATCAGGTCTTTTAATTGGCTGTTACATTTTGAGAGCTCTAATATAGTAATTCAACATTTTTTTTAAAAGCCTCTACAATATCAGACATTTTTCAACACTTGACTGGAACTACTCTTCCTAAGGATGTCTACTGCTTTGGTCCTATGGTGCTAGGTGGAACCAAGAATTTCACACCTCTCAAAAACAAACAAAAAAGAGAGAGAGAAAAGAGAATTTCTCAATACTTTTCTAGTAAAATAGATAGCAGGCATTGCTTTTAACATTTCACACAAATTACAAGGGGAAAGTAAATGCTAAGTGACACACAAGCTGGGGAACGGAGAAATGTGTGCATGCACCGTACATCCACGACTACTTCAAAGTACAGTACTGCACCTTCTGAAGACTGTGAATTTGGCTCTACCACCTTTGTACATGACATGCCTGAGTGTTTTTGGTGATGGCAAACAGAATTCTCAAAAATAACAAATTACTTTCAAACTTCAAGTGAAAAAGTCCAAAATAGCCCATACTTAACTCAGTAATTCAGACACTAAAACACTGATTCTGTTGCATACACAAAACTTACATAATATGGAGTACAACTATTACTATATTAGCTGAAATATTTATAATAAGCATTGATTAAAACACATAAGAATATGTCTAAAATGAGCTAAATAGATATTACTATAAGGCAATGGTCCTGAGAGTATATTTGTGAATAATATTTTACTAATTAATACATGAATTGAATACATTCATAGACTTCAGAATGCTATTTCCACACATGCTCAGAACATAACTTTTGTAAAATATCAGTGACTACTGCAAAGGACACAAACATAATAGAGAATTATTTTTATATTGGCAATGCAGTAAGATCAACAGTGCACAATGTACTTTAAAACACATCAACATACTCTTCTGTCTTAGAGTAAAGAAGAATTCTCTTCCGCCTTTTCTGTTTTTGGATTATATGTCTTTCTCCTTTCCCTTAAGCACAGTTATAATAAGAAATTGAACTTTAAAAGCTCTAGAGAAAATGAATTAATCACTCACTTTAAGGGCTCAGGAGATAGTTTTGTGCCAGAAAGGTTGATTTGCATCAGCGCTAGAGAGCTACTAAAAAATTGCTTGAAAGACAGGGGCACTTCTTTTCCTTTCCTGAAAAGACATAGGAGGCATACAAGTGTTTATTTCCAGCAAACATGTTTATTGGTTACTCAGACACCATGAAATAACCCATAAATCAGACCCACTCTCAGTAAAAACGTAAAGGTAAAAAGAAGCAAATACATGTCTAAACTCTACATGAGTAAACCCAGCCCTACTGGATTAAGAGAGGTTAAGACACATCACTAACTTCACAAAACCATTTATTCCTGTTCTTTGTAGCTAAGGAACACCACTGAATTTCAATACTTGGGAAACTCTATGTTAGGGCCATTAAAAAACTGGAGGTGAAAAATGTGTGTCTTCCATCAATGTAAGAGTTCTCCCACTGCCATCATCAACAGTAATTTTAGATGGAGCAAGCTGGAGATGCAACAACATGGGAACCTGGTGTTGAGCTGAGGACCAGCACAGAATCCCTGAATGGCAGGAGGCCTGCAGGACAAGCTGCCTAATTGGCTACTACAGTCACACTGCAAATCTAATCATTCCAGGCCAGATATTAGAATAAAGAAAAAAATGAAAAGGCTGCACCCTCTAACCTGTCCCCTTTCTATTACAGTGAAAAGTAATTGGATCAAACCATACAACTCAAGTATAAGTTAAGCATCAACACCATATGGGCCACTGGGTGGGGCGGGGGGGAAGAATTCAAGAGTCCACTTGAACGAGGATTCAAGAGCACTCTGCTTGTTTGTTGTGTCTTACAGAATAGAAGGAAGGACTAAAGAAGTCAGCGTATGCAATGCACTGAGCCTGATGAATAGTAAGCAAGTGGTGAATCTTGCTCTGGGCAAAGACTCAGAATCTCAGGGAAGGGACATCCTGGTAGCCTAGCTCATACACATTATTTTTTTTTTTTTTTTTTTTTTTTTTTTTTGCGGCACCGGGGATTGAACTCACAACCTCGCGCCTGCCAGGGCAGGCGCTTAAGGCACTGAGCCAAACTCCCAGCCCAGGTTTTTCGAGGCAGGGTTGCACTGTGTAGCTCAGGCTGGCCTCGCGCTCGCGTTGTAGCCCAAGCCGGCCTCGAACTCACAACGCTCTGCCTACCTCAGCCTCCCGAGTGCTGGGATTAAAGGCGTGCGCCACCACGCCCGGCTCTCATACACATTATTAATATTGAATAACATTTTGTACCAAAGTCTGGAGAAGCCTGTCAATATTTGACAGGTTAAAAATAAAATTTTAAAACAAGATAATTTGAGGCTACTTGGAAAGAAAAATCTAAGCAACCAGAATCTTTCTTTGAGAAAAAATGCAAGTAAGATAAAAGAAAATTCTGGTAGCATATATGACATTAAACATTTTAAGTAAGTCTCCATCTAGAGAGGGCAACAATATTAGCTTATATTCTTCTGGCCGTTTTTTGATAAGCAGATGTTGTTAAATGGTTCTTTGGGTGTAGCTTTGTTCCCAGTGCTTTGTGTTAGTGTTGACTTTTCCATGGTTTCCAAATATCCACTGTCCCTTTCTGAGGCACAAAGAGGCACTGTTGCCACGAGCACAGCAGGATTTGCACCGCGGTGCCCCTACGGCCAATGGGATGTGGAAGAACATGATGTGTTCCTCATCCCAAGAAAAGCTTCATCAGCGAGCATGTGCACTGCCACGGTCTCTTCCTCTGCCACATGGTTATCAATGCTCTCGACAGAGGATGCTCCCTCCAGGGTGGAAGTGATGTGGCCAGCCCTGAACGGATATGTTGCAAAACTACCTCTGCTGACAGCCATGAGGATGGGCAGGTGGCTGTCAGGGTCGGTAGTATGGTCGTGATCACTGCAGAACCACCTCACCCTGATGAAAACGCTTATAAAATTATCAGCGAACAAAAGTGTGAATAGTCTGGCTAAGTGTAAATGCAGTGATTTCAACAATAATTACTAGAGGCTTTACATGACTATATCTGGGTAAAGGTGCGGGGTATTAAACAGTTTAATCATAACCTTTCATTTGGAAGACAAGGCAATTTGTTAGCATGATTCTGTTCTATACGCGTTAACAGCACTACTGAAGACCAGTCATCACAGAATTCACAGTACTGTGAACTGAGAAGAGCTGATTACACAAAGACCTTTATAGGCTGTGCTGTCATCTTATAACTCAGGTCCCCTGTCAATTAGAGTTCCACCGAAGCATGGCTCCATAAGCTACCTTCAAGCACACGAGTCAACCAGACAGCCTCAGTGACTACTCCTAATTAGTGCTCCCCAAGACAGTCAAAATAAAGTGTCTTGCAAGTCTCTCAGCTTCTCCCACCATTATACCCCTAGACTCTTTTCTCTGTGTTCCATTGAAGGATTTGTGGCATATTTTCACTACTGTCAAGATTTGCATCAATGCTGAAGTAATGGACCAAAAGTACTCTAAAATATAGATAGGTAAATTTGCAATGCATATTTGTGGAATACAGCATGCCACAAAGTTTAATTTTCCAATTAAATGAGAATTATATCCTTGAATATATGATGCTTCTAAAGTGTACTGCTAAATATGGAGGTATGTCTAATTCTAAGGAATACTCTCATGCTGTTAAAGAATACATAAAAACTACAATGTGATGACTTGTAGTCACAGTTGTGAATGCTCAATGTTGAGCTGTACTGATATGTTAGGAGGACCCAGAACTCCACACTTACATAGCCCATGTGTTTCCACAATTCTGCCATATTCTCTCTCCATTCTGACTTGCTGGACTTTGTGCCTTTTATAGCACCTAACCTACTACCTTATTTTGTAAAGAGTTTTAAAGTCAACAGGTTGAAAGTGAGATCCTGCTTCCTCCACAAAATGAAAGTGTTGCAGCTTTGGGATGACTACACTTTTTGTACCTACAGGTAGTTTATAGTGACTTCTAAGTTCATCACTGAGACACACCTTCAGAAGATTCTAAAAAGCTTTTTACTATACAAAGAGAAAGTGCACATTCACATATGAAAAACAGTGCATTGCTATGTGGTTAGTTAAGAATATTAAGCTGTGGTTTAAAAAGCTGTAATAAAAACTTGAACTGTTGGGGCCTAATAATTCAAAGATGGTGGTTTTATCTTTCTGTACAACTGTCACTTTCTATCACTTCTATTTTCATTATCACTACACCCCAAAATGACAAGTAAACCACTACATCCCAAAATGACAAATAAACCCGTACCGGTGGGAGAAGACAGTTCTGGAGAGATGGAGCACAGCTAAGTACTGGAGGCATCCTCGGAGCAGAGCACCACAGACCTGGAGAAGAAAGAAGCTGGTTTTAAGTATCTTTAGATTTAGGAAAATATGTTATTAGAGAAAAAAGCCCTGTTCCCCATCTAAAGAGCTGTTCTGAGAACCCCAAAGTAATATAAAGAAACATTACCATGTCCAGGGAACATTCAGTATTGGATAAATCCAGATAAGCAATGGCATTTGGCTGGGCCAAAAAATTATACAAGTGCTTGGGAAAAAAAAAATAAAAAAAATAAATGTTAGGATTCAGAAACACACACACACACACACACCACAACGTAAAGTACTGTTTTGAAAGGAAATTGCTCATATTCCCCAAGACCATTTTCTGCTGTGCCCAAAAGAATCTGAAGAATTTTATCACTCCAACACCTGCCCCTGAGAATAAAATCCCAGAATTTAAAATAAAAGTATGTTCAAATTTTTTTAAAACAGCCAAATGGAATCCTGACTGCCAACACCTCCCCTCATTTTTACACATGACTTAGTTTTCCTGATTAGCTCAATTTTTATTATACAATTTTGGAACGATGCTAATTAATTATAACTCCTGAGATTAAAATACCACCTGGGTTGCAGCCATCCTATCAAAATGCTAATCAATTTTGAAAGTGTTTAAGGAAACACTCATTTGAACTTGAACCACTGAATGGTCCCAGGCTATACTCTCTTCTGTCCAACATAATGATTTTTCTAATGATTTTTTCTAACCTTAGTTACTTCCAAAAATCGATCACGGAGGCCCTAGAAGCACTATTGGTCTCACATAGAGACAAGATCCTTCAGGGGTCATAATGATACTTCCTCTCTCACTTCTGCCCCATGCAAGGTGATCAAAACAATGAAATGCATGACTATTGTTCTCTAATTGTCCCACGTGAGCAGCTGCCAGCACTCACCAACAGTCTGAGCTCTCTGCCATCAGACACTTGCAAACACAAAGCCTATGGGTCTCATTCCTTGGCAGCCACTTACTGACTGCAGCTATGTAACTGCACAGTGCTTCAGAAAACTCCTCTCAATCAGACAAGTCAGAAGAACAAAATTTAACACGGAAATGCTTTAGCATAAACCAGATGTTGCCAATAGATTGTACTAAGAAAGGCACTGGTTCAGAGAAACAATTTTGTTTTCACTTACACAAAGTTAATTCAGCTTCTCACTCACTGCCTGGCACTAACTATGGCCTCAAGGAAAATTTAAATTGGGTATGATTTTGCCCCCAGTCACCAGGAGGGGGAGCTCTGACACCCTGAAGTGGTCACGAGACCCTACCAGGCCAGAAGTGTTCCTTCCAGTCACTTTCCAGGAAGACACAGAGACAGACAGGTGCCTGCGTGTCTGCTGTGGGACCGCAGAACATCAGCAGTCCCTGGCTGGGATTCCACTTTCCCCCAAGCCTCAACAATCAACTCCACTGTCCCTAGAGGTCAGCTTGAGCAAAACCCACCAGCCAGGGACAGAGGTGTTAGGCAGCTGTATGAAGCACCCATTGTGTCCTTTTCTTTTTCTTTTTTCTTTTTCTTTTTTTTAACTGAGTTTTATTTACTCTTGGTCTCCTCTCGCCACCTCCCCTCCATCCCTCCACTTTGCCACCATCATGGTTTGGTGGTTTTGTGTCAGGCTCCTCGCTTTATCCAGAAGGGGAGCAGATTCCTCAATGAAGGTGAGAACCAAACTTGGAAAATGCATTACAAAAGTCATGGTAAGCCAGGAAACAAGGATCAATTACATGATCTCAAGTGCAAAGGAGAAGAGGAAAAGAAAAAAGAAACCACCACAGAAAACGTCTTCATTTGTATTCCCTGCCTTATAGACAGCTTTTTTAAAAAGTGAGAATAAATTTCAGTGGTTTTGATCCCTGCAGCACACTGGAGTGCAAATTCATTCCAGTCCTTCAAAGATGCTCAGTTGCTCTAGGTCCTGGTGTTTTCAGAGTCATCTCTCCTAAAGGCCCCCACACTGACCAGAAGAGACCATTTGCCACACACAGTAATGAGGTCAGGCTTAATTCTCCATGTCAATGAGATGTGCCGAACATTTCTATTACTGACTCAGGTGCATGAAAAATCTTGTTATAATCCAGGGGAACTTTTGGCCTTCATACTCAAACCCTAAAATGCAGCTACAGAGTATTTTTATTTCATTCATGGAATAGACTAGGATTGGTTTTATCCCAATAACCTCTTTTAATTGTGAATTATAAAAAAGCAACCACCAGGCTTGCCGACAATACTATTTAATGATGAAATAGTTTGGTTTATGCTATCAACCTTTTGTAGCAGACAATTGTAACCAGTGTGCTAAAATGTCTTAAAATGAAAAAACTCCTTCAGAAAAAGTATTTCCAAGAAGCATTTGAACTTCAGCATCATTACATGAGGAAAAAACCAACTGTGGTGGTGACAGATTACATTTAATTAGGAAAGACTCTGGAGATTTCACTAAAACACTGCAGAAGCTTGTAACTGCATGCCTTTAAGTGCCAGGACAGAGAAAGGCAGGACAGTCAGTCAGAAAGTCCTGTGCAGAAATTAGTCCAGGCTTGTTCAGTGCAGCTTTATGGAAGCTACAAGCCAGGAGAAGTAACCTTACCGAAAGGTCATCTCCGCGAAGGACGTTCCCTGAGAGGTCCAGGTGGGTGAGGCTGGAGGCAGTCAGTGGGTTGGCACTGAGGGACTGAGAAAGGCTGTTCACCCCTGCAACATCAGGAAACCCAGCCTCAGTTTCCTTCCAGGAGATGACATGAGGCTGTGAGTTTCTGTAAATGGCTCAGCAGTCCCACGCAACTGTGGAACTACAGTTACCCATAAACACAGACATCAAGCAGGGTCACTGTGATTATGTCATTCTTGATACACCCTCAGAGAGGACAGGTGACACAACCACCTCACGGTGCGGGGGGCTGGAGGGGAGGAGTGATGGAAGGGGCTGTGCTCTGTTCTGTAGAGGACACAAAACATTTGACTTTGAAGTCCCAGAATGATGCAAGCAACCTCGTTGACAATTTTCATTCTTCTCTGGATTCTGCCAGGTGATCCTTACCTCTGCAAACAGCATTTAAATGATACACGTGTATATTCAGATAATTTCTTTTACTGAAGTACCAGAAAGTTGATGGAGGAATATACTGCTCTAGTTAAATGTGTTACACCCAAAGCTAAATCTGGATTGAAATGGAGTTTACAAAGAGTGAGAGGATATCTATACACAATGTAAGAAGCAATCAAAAGGAAAAACTTTGAATTAGTAATCTGTGCTGTTTACATATACAACATAAATGGCTCAAGTAAAGCTAACTGAGCTACCTGATGACTCTACCTCCAAAAGCCATACATGAGGAAAGCAGATGACTGTGTGGAGAGAGCAGTGTTCTCTTCTATGTGGGTGACAATCACTGTCACCAGCCTGTCTCAGCCTAGAGTGGCAGGATTTTTATCAGGTCACCTTGTCACAGAGCAGTGAAAGCTCCCTGAGGTATGTCACTGTGAAACAGGAGCCTAGCAGTCTGGTCACCCTGGGGACTCAAACACTCTCAATAGCCCTGACGGTCATTCATAGGATAATGGGATAAGGGACATAGCAGAACTCTCTCTGTTTCTATCAAAAGTCTGTGGTTTCTAATTATCTATTTCTAACCAGGGTAGACTTTCAAATTATTTTGTCTATTTCTTGTTTCTTCATTAGAATTCCTCTTGGAAATCCTAGCTTGTGTCAATTACCCTAAAGGGAAAGAGAGAAGAGAGTTCTGTCCAGACAAGGGCAGCCGTGCTAGAGCGGAGGAACCAGGCTTGGTCTCCAGGAAGAGCCAGATTTGGTCAGGGCAGCAGGACTTGAAGGAAACAGCTGGGGCTGCAGACAGTGTCGCTTGAGCCTCTCCCACTACATACAGGGCTAGTGTCTCGTCTTTCGGTGTCAGAGAGAGGTTTTGGGTCCGGCTTGGGACTGACAAAGGCCAGTGACCCATTTCTCAACGGTGAATGGATAATGGATACAGAGGAGACAGAAGCTTTGAATGGAAGACGTTTTAGTTAACACAAGGAAGTATTTCCTGACTGTCAACCCAACATGTATCAAATGCTCACAAAGTACAGGGTATTGGGAGGTATACCTAAGACCCATTCCATTATCTGCCCTGGGAAAGGGCAAAGATGATCATGAAAAGAATTAATTAAACTCCAAGATGAAACATCAGTGTTATATAGAGAATATTTTTTCATTTCAAAAAATCTTTGTTAAAAGCTACTGTATACTACACAAGGTCTTCAGAGATCCAGGGATACCACCTCCCCAGTCAAAGACCAGTTTAGTGACAGACACAGACAGAAGATACCATGGTTTATATGTAAATGTTTCTCCAAAGCCTCACAAGTGGGATTTTTGAAAATCATGGGGATGCTAGAGCTAGATGTGATAAGAGGTGGGACCTGGTCACAAGAGCTAGGTCACAGAGGGCGTGACCTGGAAGGGTGAATCTGCCTCCTGGCTTGCTCCTTCTCTCCCTGCTTCCTGGCTCCCATGAGGTGAGAGCAGCCTTTTTTCTGCCAGGCCCCTCCGCCATGACATGATGGCCTGGAACCAGTCCATCATGGATGTAACCGTGAGTCAAAACAAACCTTTCTTCAAGTTGTGAGTGTCATGTATTGTGTCTTAGCAACTAGGAAAGTGACTGAGACAGATGACTGCAGATGGCCCTGCTATCCCAGAGTTCTGCACCTGTGGAGTCAACCAACCACAAGTAAAAGTATTTTTCCAAACGAATCTAATGTGCACTGAACATGTATGGACTTTATTCTTGGTCATTATTCCCTAAATACACAGTATAAGAACTATGTATATTTACACTGTATTAAGTATTACAAGTAATCTAGAAATGATTAAAAATACATAGGAAGGTATACATAGGCTCTCTCCTAATACTATGACATTTTATATGTGGGACATGGAAAGCATCTGTGGATTTGGGTATTCAGGATGAGGGAAAGAAGCCCTGAAACCAATCTCCTGCATAAACTGAGGGACAACCGTGCTCACTAACCAACCAGGAAATTATTAACAAGGAAACAAGAAATAAGAGCTTATAATGAAGCGGGTGGAGTTTCAGTGAACTGCACGCCATGAAAGGAAGCTTATAGGAAAGGATAACTTTGGAGATTGTCTCCTGTGATTGTTTCAGCTTCCAACTTCCTTTAGTTTGTCCTATTGTGAGTATTCATGTTTTTATAAATGGAGCAACTGAGTCTGAAACATATGGAGAATACCAGACTCTCATTAAGGAAATCATTTGTAAAGTCATGCCCTTAGTGAAGTATTACAAAAGCCAATAAATAAATTCCAAAATTAGAAGGCCAAATTAATCCCGACAGCAAAATGCTCCTTGACATGTGTGGGCACTTGGCAGGTGGCCAACACAGAGCAGACTCAGGAGAGACTGTTTTCAGATCAGCCTCACACTGCTGGAGGGGAAGAAGGTTCCTCCCCACCTTCTGCGCTTGTGTGCACAGGAGGCCTGTGCTCAGCAGCCCACTCAGAGCAGGAAATCGTGACAGTGTAGGACTGGAAAAAATCAGGACTCTTACAACCCAAGCTCCAGGCAAATTTGCATGCCATTCTCAATTCTGGCTGTCTAGTGATTTTCACCATCTCTTGTGTTTATTATTGGAGGGTTTACAGCTGCAGAAAGGGGGTACCAGATGGCCCTGCCACGACAGAATCTGCCAACCAGCGGGACCATTGCTAGAAATCCAGAAACTCACACAGCTAACATCTGAGATAGAAAAAGGGCATGTGGAGCAATGGGGATGTCATGGGGATTTTTTTTTTAATCTGTTTTAAATTATGAAGCCATGAATATATGTGTTCTTCAGGAACAAAATATGTTAGTCAAATTCAGCAGAGACTTAAAACTGTAATTTACCCTGAGTTATTCTGAAACTGCAAACCTTTCAGGATCTATATATAAGCTTTTAAAAAATTAATTCAAAAAAATAATAATCCCAGTATGCTGGAGGCTGAGGCACAAGAATTGTTGCAAGTTAGAGGCTGGGCTAGTGAGTTCAAGCCTGCCTGAACTACACAGTGAGACACTGTGACAAAAACAAACAAACAGAAAACATTTCAAGGTATTTGTCTTAAAAGGTACAACTTACAATTCTTAGAGTCACATGTTATAAAATCATACAGACACATTTTGATGTACAGCTATTCTATTGCAGGACAGAGACAAACAGGAACCAGGACCCTTGCTGTGTGTGACCATCATCACAGAGATACACAGCAACTTGTTCTGCCACCTCAGGAGGGACAGGACACCAATAAAAGGTGGTAGGAAACACCTGGGAACCAAAACTTATGCCGGGAAAGACAAATGATCACTACATCCTTCTGTTTGTTTTACAGTAATGAACAAATTAATGAAATAAAATGAAATTTTTAAACGAATTCTATCTTATAAAAGTTACGCATGCATTATGAAGCACATGATAAAAGATGAATGCTTTCAATATGTAGGGAAGTCATACAAATTAAGGAAAACCAATGCAAACAGACCTAACAAAGAATGTGTCCTGGTAATTTTCCAAAAGAAATTTAAATAATTAAAGACAATAGGGAAAACTGACGGAAGCAATGACTGGAGACACTGAAATTAAAACATCAGAAGACTTTGGTACCCTTGAGAAAGAAATACAAGGGAAAATAATAGGAAGAAAAAGGGAGAGATAGCAATAGTACGAAGAAGTCTGTGGCGATCACTTAGAAAGAACCATGAAAACAAGTCTTCAAAATGTACTGATTCTTTTTTTTTTTTTTTTTTGCGGCACCGGGGATTGAACTCACAGCCTCGCGCCTGCCAGGGCAGGCGTTTAAGCCACTGAGCCAAACTCCCGGCCCTGGTTTTTTGAGGCAGGGTCGCACTATGTAGCTCAGGCCGGCCTTGCGCCGCGTTGTAGCCCAAGCCGGCCTCGAACTCACAACGCTCCGCCTACCTCAGCCTCCCGAGTGCTGGGATTAAAGGCGTGCGCTGTACTGATTCTTTGACCTAGTAATTCTGCTTAAAGAAACTTATCCTAAAAAAACAAATTAAAGAAATGACAAAATATAGTGACCAAATTCACGTTAGCATTGCTGACACTATTAAGAGCTAACATCATATAACTGCATACTAACAGATTATTTAAATAAATCATATAATTTTTACCCTCAATACCATGTGACCACTGAAAGTGGCAGTGTTTACTGATATAACTGATCACGATTCACTTTGTAGAGAAAAAATATTATGAATTAGTAAGTGTATGTACATGTGTGTACACATGTGTATGCATATACACACACACAAAATGGACAGAAAATAGCACAGAAAGCTTTGTCTCTGGTTGTCACTAGTGACACTGTCATGAAGTTGGCATTAAGAGTAATTTTTGCTTCCTTATTTACACTGCTAAGTATCTTCTAAATCCTTACCATGAATATGCCATGTATTGATAATGTCCAGCATAAAGCTGACTTTCTGAGGCATAACAGGTATTGTGCAGAGGGGCTAAACTTAGCTTTAAGGTCTGCAGATAGGTCCCAGCTCAGAAAACACTAACTCTTTGGAAAATCTTTCCCCATGGTAGTTTGCTTTCATGCCTTAATCTTAACCATGTGTGCATGAATATGTGCACAGAAAATCATGAGACTTGTGGAACTAATTCCAATTTCAAATCACTCTAATGTAACTGCACATTCAGAACCATGTGCAACTGGATGGATATAAAACCCAAGGGCCTGCTCTGCTTCATTCATTGACCGAGGCACATTCAGTGACAGCCAGGAACATGTCAGAGGCCAGGACACAGAAATGAGCGAGGTAAAGCACTGACCACCCAGACACCCCAAGCTGGGATGCCATCAAAACACAAGGGGGAAGATACTGGAGTACAGGGACTGAGGCTGGAGTGCAGAGACATGAAGGAGCATCAGGGTGAGCTTTCAGGGTGAGCTGCAGGAGGCTGCTGGCTGGAAAGGCTTCAAAGAGAGTGAGATAGCAGGGGGAACTTGGAGGTGAGCAGAAATTCTGCACGCAGGGACACTGAGTTTGTGCCAGGCAGAAAGGAACATATTTGAAAATATGACAGCAGAAGATGAGAATGATGAAGGTGATGGTGATGATGGCAGCTGCCAGAAATCACACTGTGTGTATGCTAACTCATTACGCCTACTACCCGTGGTAAAGTAGATACTCTTATTTCTATCTGACAAATGTGGCAGCTGGGGAACCAAAGGGATGAAGCGAGCATGACTGCAGGAGGGGCAAGGTCAGGACTCAAGTACAGGAAATGTGACATGACTGACAAGGCCACGCACAGTGCCTTCAAAGGATGGGGATCTATTTACGATGTGGCAAGTTGTTCCATTCAAGAAATATTCTCTTGAATCCACTGTGCCAGAAGCTAAAGTTACGGAAACAAGAGAAGCACAGGTCATAAGAAAGCCTCGCTCTCACAGTAAAGACAACATTTCCACAAAAATGTCTTATGTGTGATGTAGAAAAAATATGAAAGAAAGAGCAGTTGATTCTGGTGCAGCCTTGGAAATAAGGAACACATCTCAGCAGAGATCATCAAAGATAAGCTTTTACAGAATAAACAAGAGTGCTCCAAGAATATCTGGGGATGAAAGAGAAACTTTTCAAGCATCCAGAGAAAAGGATGAAGATGTATACTAGGACAGAATGAATGCAGGATACTTTCTGATACTGTTATAGAGGTGCGAGTGGGCAAAATAATTACAGAATTAGCAAGATTTGGCGAACAGCTGGATAAACAAGAAAAAGAGGGAGTGAAATCAGGGCCTGAGGAGAAAATAAGGCAATTTCCAGACAGAAAATATAAGCAAAAGAAGCTATTGTAGGATCTCAGCAGTGAGGCCCAATCGTTTTGTGAATCAGAGACTCCATCTGACGGTTGGATGTGTGGGTCAACTTGTTTTTCCCAGAATAAATCAAGAAAATACAGCCGAGTGCCTTTCAGAACGTGAGATATTATGAGGCTAGAGACAGCCAAGGGTTCATTCACTGATTCAATGCTTAAAAAATTCCAAAACTGTACATGAAATTCAAAATTATTCTCTGTTCTAAAAACACTTTAAACCATCAAATTGAAATTCTATAATGGTTTTATCTTGAAAATACCAGGATATATATTTTTAAATTCAGGTACATAAACAGAAAAATTCTAACTATAGCAATATTAGAGGTACAATGTTAAGTAAGTAAGATATACCATACCTTTAGGTGACAATGAGGTTTTAGATAAATTTAAATGCTTTAATCCCTTTGGGAGTTTGGCAAACTGAATACTTAAAGAGGACACACCTGAGAAAGGAAAAAAAGCAATTATTAACTTTCAAATTCTCAGAATTATGTTTATTTGGCAATGCATAAAATTAAATTTAATTCCAATTAAACTGACCACTTCTTTCTGCCTAAAGTCAGGGCTTAATTTCTAATCACTTACCACTGGGACTCCTTTTCCTCCTGTCCCACCTACAAGGTAGGAAAAGGGGAAGACTAGGAAAAACAGTAACTGAATCTTTATCATTACAGATAAGTTTTCTTTGGGCCAAGTGCACCCTCTCCTCACAATCTTATTTAAAATGCAAATCCTCTTGGGAAGAGGAATATAATTGTCCCCTCCTTTACTTTTTAACCTCTGTCTAATGAGTTGCTCTCTCTCCTGGATGAGCAGATGCATGCTCTTTAATTATTGTCAGGAAGAATGGAACAATATTAACTGTTTGGATAACAGCTTCACTTTTAACAGATGGATTCCCATAGTTAATTGGCTTAGGGTTAATAACCTCAGAGCAACAGAGCATGTTTACATTTCTGATACGTAGGTTTTGTAACTTGCGATAACTCACTGACCATTAATTTTAATGAAAACTAGGTATTCTTTAAATTTAGTGGCCAGAGTAGAAGCTAGAAACACCTATCCACTCATTCACGGACTGCAATTAAAGTACAGGGTTAGGAGCTAAGTAATACATAAACAGGTGTTCACCCCATAGGGCCTTCCAAACACATCCACTTCCAGGTGGGCACTCAGCAACCACAGGCATGTTTTCTGGAAGGCTCCTTGAAGAGGACTGAGCTCATGTTCCCCTTGACTAATTCTTATGTTCTGGGCAGCAGCAAGAAACAACGCTGCTGGTTGCTGCTCTATTATGTTACCCCAGAATTTCTATGAATCTTATGAAAATGTGTAAGAACTGCTGGAGAAACAACATTAAGGTCCTACACCTTGACTACCTTCAGATGAGCTGAGTGTCTCCCCTAGGAAGCTGGGTGTTCTGGGAATCCCTCCCTCTCTCTCCAGGGTGCTCCAGTGTCAAGGAAAAAAAAATCACTTGATTAAGCAATGTTGAACAGAACACATCTCCAAATCTGAATATGCTAATCCTTAAGGTAAATCTATGCAATCCATGCTCTGGGGAGTTAATGAGGAGGAGCTGGAGGGAAGATGGAATAATTGTAAAATGTGCTAAAGAAAAAGAAACTGGAGAAATCCAAAACAAGTAGAAAAACAGATTTTCATCCAAACTGCCGAATGATTACATTAAATATAAACGTACTAAATACTCAAATATAAGTCAATGGTGGCTTATCTGAATAAAAATATCAAATGGCTTTAAGAGACACATCCAGAAACACAGGTATTCAGAAGTGAGCATAAAGTGATGGAAAAAGATACATGCTATGACCACTAACCAAAAGATATATGGGGTAGCTGTAAGAAGAAGTTACATTTTGAAGGTTTTTAATAGAGATGAATGGCCATTTCATCAATGAAAACATTACAACCATCCTAAATCTGTATGCCCTATTTAACATAGTCCACAAGTATAAAAGCAAATGTGATGTAACAAAAAGAAAATAAATGTGCTACTACACACACACACACACACAAACTACAGAATACACTTCTTCAGAGAACTCACTGAACATTTACCAGAAGTGACCACACACTAAGCCATAAAGTCTCAATACGTAATAGAATACTATTTTCGTACTCCGAAATCATACCAAAAATATTCTCCAACTGCCTTGTTGTGTGTTCTACAACTGCTATTGCTAGGCTGGAATTAAGATATACATTATAGCCATAGGGTAATTATAAAATCTCAAAATAATTATACATTAAGTAACTCATTCTAAATAGCAAATGAATGCAAGAAAAAAATCACAATGGAAATCTGAAAACTAGTTTGAATGAACTAAAAGTGACTATGCTAACATTTTTGAAATACAACTAAAGGCATATTTAAGGAAAAATCCATAGTTATGCGTGTGTGTGTGTGTGTGTGTGTGTATTAGTAAGCAAGAAAACCACAAATAATTATCTAATCATTTCTACCACAGGATTCTGAAAAATAGCAAATTAATTTGACCCTACCTCCATAAATGAAAATAAGGAAATAATAAAGAAAAAAGAAGCACTCAAGTAGGAAAGCAGGAATAAAAATAAGCAAAGTTGGCAAAGTCAATTCTTCAAAGACACTAATAAAATTAATAAATCCACAAAGACCAATAAAAAGTGTCTGTGGGGGGGGTAAGGATATCAAAATCAGCTACTAAACAACATTATCAGAGATCCAAAAGACATTGAAGTTATAAGTAAAGGTGCAAAAGAATCTGTAAGTTAAAAAAAATCACTTTAGAACAAATGAATTTTTTATGAAAAACACAACGAACCAAAATTAATAAAAAATAATTTCTACAGCATTCTATCTATTCATGAGTAGAAATCATTCATTTTATCAATTTTTTTTCCAGGGTTAAGGATAGAACCCAGGGCTTCATTTGTGCTAAACAAGGTCTCTACCATTGAGCAGCATCCCCATTCTCAAGAAAACAAATTTACAAGAATCTTTCCCAGCAAAATAGCCAAATACAGAAGAGTACACACTACATAATTTAATATCTATGAAGATCAGGTGAGGGCAAAGCTCAGCTTCCTTAATGAAGTCAGAACAGAAGTATCTTCTTCAAGTGCTGGAGGGCTAGGGTTGAGATCCCTGGGACAAACCTCATGGTAAACTTGTGGAGCACTGCTAATGCTCTACTGCTTCTTCTTCCTGCATGTGTGCAAGTTACTAGGGATTGAATCCAGGGTCTTCGTACTGAGCTATACCTTGGTCTTCTTTTTTGAGATAGGATCTCACTAAGTCATTACTTGGCTGGGCTGAACTTGCAGTCCTCCTGCTCCAGCCTCCTGGAGTTCAGGGATTCCAGGCATGCACTACCATACCTGGCTCATATTCCAATTCTTGAAGTTGGTAGTGCTTGCACAGCAGTGTTCATTTAACAAAACTGCATTAAGACATAAACAGGGCACTCGAGTTTGGATCTTAAATGTTCCCAAGGCCTCAGGTGAACTCTTTGGAGGAGGTGGTAAGGGGGTAAGGGGAGGGTGCATGTGGGAGGTCCTTAGGTCTTGCGGGTGCACCCTCCAAGGGGATTGTGTGAGCCTGGTCTCTTCCTCTTCCTTGTTGCTCCCTGGTGTGTGACGTGGTTCTGTTCCTACTAGGATACCTGCCTCAGCACAGACCCACAGCAAAAGGCTGATCACCATCAGGTTGGGAGTTCCCCACCTGTGAGCCAACACAGCCCTGTCCTCTTCCTTCGTGATCCTTCGTGATCCTTCATGTTTCATTACAATGAGAAAAGTTACCTAGCACATTTGTGATCAAGGGGCTTTTCTGAGTGTAGGTGATAGCTAAATGAGAAGAATTATTTCAAAATATTCAGACTGTAGGAGTGAAAAATAGGTGGTGGGACAAGATGGCAGAACTGTAAAACAGTAAGGTAAATGGCCTCTCTAAAAGATACCATCCAGATGCTGGAATATAGCAATGTGGGGAGGATAAAAAGGAAGGAGGCGGGTCCTCCAGACCCAAGAAGAATCTAAAATGAGAATTGAAGCCCACAGAAAGAGTGGAAAGAGGCACTTAGACGGGAAGGCCAGTGGCTGGCGGCGCCTCTGCCTGGAGCCAGACCCTCTCTGTGAAAGGTGTTCCTGGAATCTGGGGATGCACGGTCTGAGACTTGAGACCGCAGCGGCTGCGAACCTGGAGCCATCAGCCCAGCAAGACGGCGACGGAGGACAGTGACAGTGAACAGGGTGAGTCAACCTGGAGAACTGTGAGTGGAGGTTCTCACCCTCCCACGTGAGGGGGAGATAGGTGGGGAGACATCTTGGAGTTGGGCTGGGAACTCCTGGCTGGGCGCAGACCCGTGGAGGTCGCTCAGGCTGAGCCCTGTCCCTGTGCACCTGGGGGCCACCTCGGAGGGTCACTGCGGGTGACAGGTTTGGTCTGAAGACGGCAGCTCCATGCATGCTCCAGGGATGTTGCACGGAGTCTGTGGGTGACTGATTCACCGGCCCAGGTTTGCAGGCAGCGGCCAGTCCCTATGCGCACCACACCAGTCATTGTGGTGCCAAGGCAGGCTGGGGAAAGGTAGTGGATAGCACTGTAAAAGCGTCCCCAGTGGCAAGCATCCGATATCCATAGTCGGTCCAGCTGGAGGAACCATTCTCACTTTGGAGAGGTTATGGCTAATGCAGGGAGCGCCTGGGTCCCCAGTACGAATTCGCCCAGGGGAACGAAGGAAAATGCCAAGACAAAAAAGCAGGGGACAGTCTCTGGTCTCCAGTTCAAGCAGAGCAAATTCAGGAGATGCAAACGCGAGGAGATTGGGAGTCCCACAACTGAAGTTTCTAAGATGATGGCAACGGAAGTAAAGAAACAACTTCAAGAGGCTATAAAAGCGATTAGAGCAGAAATGCTGACTCAACTAAAGGAAGAAACGAAAAACATAAAAAAAGATCTGCTAGGCAACCCTAAAGGAGACATAGATGAAAAAATGGAGCACAGGAAAATGAAGGAAACCTGGAATGAACAATACAAAAAAGATTTAGAATACATGAAATAGATTGAAAGAGATTACCAGGAATTCAAAAAATCCAATGAAAGTTGGCAAAACCACCTGAAAGATAGACTTTTAAACCTTGAAGACAGGTTTACAGCTTATGATCGAGAAAGGAAAGATCTGTTAAAAATAACAAGAAATCTGGAAGTAACAATACAACGGCTGCAAGATAACCCAAAAAAACATAACTTAAGAATTAAAGATGTCAATGGAAAATCAGGGGTCAATACAAATCAAATTAAAAGCCTATTTACAGAAATAATTTCAGAAAACTTTTCAAACATGGGAACAGGAAGAGACTTTCAGATAAGTGAAACATATAGAACTCCAGCTAAACATAACCAAAATATACCTATACCCAGACATATAATAATCAAGATCCCAGAAATTCAACACAAAAACAGAACATTAAAAGCTGTTAGAGGGAAAAAAAAAAAAAAACAGATCACCTACAAAGGAAAACCCATCAGAATTACAACAGACTTCTCAACACAAACCATCAGGTCAAGAAGAGCTTGGAGTAAAGTATTCCAAGCCCTGAAAGAAAACAACTTCCTACACAGACTGATGTACCCTGCAAAATTATCTTTCAAAATCAATGGAGAAACAAGATACTTCCACAACAAAGAACATCTAAAGGAATTTATGACAGCCAAGCCAACCCTATAAAGAATACTGAAGGACATTTTAGAGAGAGATAAAAAAGTCCACAGCTCCAGAAATAGCAGCAGAGGGTTAACACTGAGTGAGGCAGACAATTAAATAACCCATCATAAGGATTTGAGTTCAGTAATGTCTTCAATGAGCTATATAGTTACAGCTTATTCTATCTCGACCCATCTACTTTTATTATATATGATGACATAGACAGCTATTCCAAAGATAACAAAATATATTAAGATAGGCTTTATTGATATTCGATCACCTTGTTTTGAAACCCTGTATTGCTTTCATTGTTCTGTTTTGAGTGATTTTAACCTATTTTGGTTTATTTGATTGTATTATAACAGATGATATAGACAGCTGATTAGAAGATAATATGAGGCATTATAGAATTCAATGTTGTATTACTATGTATTGCTTCCACTGTTTTATTCGTTACTGGTTTTATTCAGTACTACATTGTTTAATTATATTAGGCCCGAGAGTATGGGCAGTTATTTTGAAGATAACAAGAGGTTTTACAAGGGGAAAGGAGGAAGGAAGGGAAAAGGAAAAAGACAGATTTATACGTGGGTATACATAAGATGGTCAAAATGACTATACTACTAAATGCATTAACTATTGAAAGAGAACAGTTGATACTCATATGATTGGATCAATTTTACATGCCTATATTTGTCATTCTGAGCAGTCCCTTTGAAGGTAAGGATATACAATGTTACAACCACTGTCAAACTCCAACCACCTCATTTTGTAAACCTATAATGTTACACTATCTCATTTGTTGCTGTTGTTTGTTGGTCCCTTTAGCTTTTTGTTTCTCTTTTCTGTGACCTTTGTTTTATTTTTTATTGGCTTTATTCTGAACTATTTTGTTTGATTATATTAGGCCTGATGATCAGGGCAGTTATTTTAAAGACAGCGAGAGATATTCCAAGGGGAAAGGAGGAAAGAAGGAAGGGAAAAGGAGAAAGACATAAATTTACAAAAGGGTGTACATAAGATAGTAAAAATGACTGTATTACTAAATGCATTACCTATTGAAAAGGAACAGTTAATACTCATATGATTAGATCAATTTTGCAGGTCTATATCTGTTAATCTGAACAACCCCTTTGAGAGTAGCGATATGCAATGTTATAACTACTGTCAAGTTCCAACCATCTCATTTTGTAAACCTATAGTATTATCGTATTGGATTCGTTGTTGTTTGTTTGTTTCTTTTGCTTTTTGTTTCTCTTTTCTGTGTCCATTTTCTCTTAAAAAAAAAAAAAAGAGTGAAAAATATCGGAAACCCACTTTTAAATTTTGATAGGAATTACCATTGCCCACAAATGACCAATTCTTTTGTTTTCTTCTACCTACCAACGTACATGCTATAAAAACATTAACAAAAACAATATTCTCAAAACCACATTCCGTATCTTCAAATCATTTTAGAAACATCTACTAGATAAAAAT
>RJWM01029409.1:0-24527 GCA_004363535.1 Dasyprocta punctata
GATAAGAAGCAAGACTGTTACCTTTCCCGCAACGGCACCTGGAGAAACCTCAGGTAGTGTGTGTGCCGCAGGGTGGTGTGGGTCAGACGTCCAGTGCTATGTCAGGCCTGAGAGTACTTGGTTTTCAGCTCATCATTCAGGTGTGCTGAGGACTGCACCCACGACCTTCCTGGTGCTAGGAAACCCTTCTGCCCCCAGCCCCCGACATTCTTGCTAGGTCCACCTAAGTCGGGTAAGGACAGACCCCCACGTCAGCAGAAAATCCAGGCATCAGTGGCAGGTGATTTCAGAGAAGGGCTGGATTTAGGAGCTTAATCTTTTCTTTGTGTTTTTGAGATAGGGTCTGGCCACATAGTCTAGGTCGGCCTTGAACTCACTGTGTAGGCCAGCCTGTCCTCGAACTTGCGGTGACCCTCCTGCCCCAGCCTCCCGAGTGCTAGGATTATAGGCATGCAACACTGTGCCTGGCTCCTGGGAGCTAAACTTTGAAAATGTGAAGCCTGGACATTGAATCACTGCGCAGTTGTACCCGTGATCCCCGCCGCCTGCTCCCCTCCACCCCGTGATCCCCGCCGCCTCCAGCCCTGTCCAGGGTTCGTGAGTTGGAAGTCAGCAGATGAGGGAGAGGGAGAGCGGAGAGTGGTGGAGGGCTCGTGCCAAGGCCCTACCCATGTGACCTCATGTAGTGTGGCTGCTGGGACTGTCGCTGTGCAGTGGTGTGGCAGAGGTGGCCTGGTGCTGTCATCAGGGCGCTCTGTGTTGCCAGTGCTCCTCTCGAACCCGGTCATCCTCTTGCCTCCCCCTCCTGTGTCTCCCCCAGCTGGCCACCAACTCCTTGCCCTGTGCCCGTGCTGTCTCCAGCCTCAGTTTCCCTCTCTGGGCTCTCCCGAGCCTTGCCCTTCACTCCAGCAGCCCAGCCCAATGCTCCTGGCTGGGACTGTGCCCCCAGCTCGCTTGCCCTCTGCACCACCCTGCGCAGGTCCCCCTTAGACTGTCTGAGCCCTTGCTTGGTCATTGCTGTCACCTGGTAGCAGACTGGGGGTTCTAGATGATGCTGTCCTCGGAGTGTGTCCTCCGGCCTCCCCTTAGCCCTTCTCCCTGAGCTCCGTCCCCTCCCACCCTCATCCCCGCCTCACGTGGGAACAGAAGCCCAGAGCCTGGAGAGACCAATGAGCCCTCTCCTGGCATCCACGCCCACCCTCTAGCACCCAGGACCTGGCCAGCCCCTTCCCTCCTGGCACCAGTGTCCTCGCTGCCTTCTGACTCCTTCCTGCTGTGAGGTCAGGGGAGAGCCCCGACATGCCCATTTCAGTGGTCATTCTTGGTCTGACCCCAAGCTGCTGACCCCCCTTCCACTGCGCCACTGCCTCCTCCCCCACTCCTTGCCTCCCTGCCCACGACATTCCCGGGTTTGCTGCCTTGCTGCTCTTGGATTTCCTTCTGACCCCTCTGTATCCTGGCATCCAACCTGGACCCACCCACGTGCTCCCCTTCAACTCCTCCCTGATGGTGGTGGTCTGGTGACGCCTTGTGTGTGGCAAGCCCACCTCCTGCCCTGTGTGTGGCATCTGTGTTGCCCTGGGTGGACGTGTCCTGGGTGCGATGTACCTGGGACAGAACCACTTCAGCGCTTAGAGTAAAATCAAAGTGGACTGTCTGACCCTGATACCCTAGCAATCCTGTGGCTTCTGTCAAATCTCAGTGGGACCCTTCGGGGTGTTCTGGGGCTGTCTCTTGAGGATTGTCCTAGGGAGCTGTCCATGTGGTCCTTTCAGAGAGCTGTCTGGAGCTGGAGAATCACGGCCCCACGGATGTGAGGTGGCACCTGTCATCTTTTGCCCCGCCATACGTCAAGGTCAGTCCTGCCAGCCTCGCGTGTCCACTGCGCCCTTGGGCTTGCGGGGAGAGCCAAGTGGACCTGCCAGTTGTCCAACCCACAGCACCTCACCCGGGCTTCCCTGTGGGGTGACTGAGGCCATCTTCACTGGGTGTTCTGAGAGTCAGGCGGAAGGATTTGTGTGGTAATCACGCTTGCTCCATTTAATTGTGCCTTTTCCACCTCCTAATTTTTATCTGAAATCGCAGTTTGAGAGGGAAGAGGGGCTTTGTTACTCAGCACTGTGTGTGCACGCGGCCGGCTCCTCTCTGTGCTCTGAGAGCAGCTGAGACGGGATGGGTGGGGCCCTGCACCCCACTGCAGCCCTGTCTGCGTGTATTCTGTGTGATCATTAAGTAATAACCTTGAGCCGTAATACTAACAAAATGCACACAAAAGACAGTTGTGGGACCGACTGGAGAAAAAGCCAGCCCTGCCTCACAGGGTGTGAAGTCACATCCCCAGCCCAGGGGCTCTGCGGGCAGACAGTCCTCTGACATTGTGAGCAGCGTGGTGATGCTTGCTGTGGCCGGAGTGGCTGCCCCTCGGCCTCTACATGGGGGTGACAGCCGCACAGGGTGCCCAGCACCCAGGAAGGGGTAGTGTCCCTGGGACATGTCTGACGGCCTTCACCTTTGTGCAGTTGTGTGATTGACTGCCTTACAGGGAGTTGATGAAAGTGGAGATGTTTTTCGAGCTACCTACACTGCGTTCAGGTGTGCTCCTATTTCCGGTACGCTGGGAAGCCACGGAACCCAAAAGGTGAGCTCTGGCCCATCACCACATGGGGGGAGTGTGGTGCTTCTGGGCAGGGTACTTGTGCGCCCAGCCTCTGCAAGCTGTCCCTGGACCAGCCCTGGTCTTGAAGGCAGTCTGCCCATGTAGGAGTGGCCTCCTAGGTGTGAACGGCGCCGTACACTGTGCAGTGGTGGGTGTGACGAGTTTGTCCGTGCACAGCTGTAGCTGCCAGAGCAACAGCATGGTTTGCTGGGTAGACGACAGTATCTTCTGCCAGCCACAGCCAGAAAACTTAGCAGTGCCCTAAACAGCCCAGCTTCATGGCAGCAGCATCAGAGTAACTTCACAGGCAGTGGAGCCTCCAGCTGCTGTGGACCACTGAAGTCCCAGTTTATTCTGGACCTCCTGGTGGCCCCTGGTGTCCACTCGACCTCATCAACTTACTTTTGTTCTGCTTGTAGGCGTTCATAGAAACTATCTCATTTATATGATACTGGCCCATTGACACAGACTTTCAGACTCTGATGAGTCCTAGAGTAGAACTGTGAACTCATAACTGATCACCAGGAGTCCTAGAGCAGCCTTGATAGTGACCACAAACTACTTCCTTGGTCTGTACCAGGCCGTCAGAGTTCCTCACTGCTTTGGAGAGACACAGTTGTACAAGTATCATTCTCTTCATTTCCCAGACCCCAACAGAAGCAAAGCAGAACAGGGAACAGACACCTGGCTCAGGAAAAGCCCAGCGCAGTGGGGGGTGGGGTGGGGGCTTGTAGCGAGAGTGCAGCAGGACAGGCACCTGGGGTTGGAGTGAACGTCCTTACGGCCGCACTGCTCCCTGAAGTGGGGTGCAAAGCCAGCATAGTCCCACTCAAAACCCCAGATAAGCTTTTTAAAAAGGATTTGTTTTTGAAGTTGAGAGCCTGGTGCTATGAATGTGCAAGGAACAAAACAAAACCAGAAAAAACAACAAAATTGAAAGACTTACATTGCAGGGTGATAGTTGAGGCCAGGGGACTGCAGGTCTGTGGCTAACCTGGGCAGCTTCTAAGGGAGGCCCCAATTCAAAATAAAAAGGCTGGGGCATATGTCAGTAGTAGAGCACCCCTGGGTCTCAAGCCCCAGTACCGGGGAAAAACACACCAGGGTAGTATTGTTGAAGAGGAGCTACACAGAGTTCCATCCATATATGAAAGAAAATTGAACATGCCAGAATAAACCCCCACCTGTGGATAACTTTATAGTCTTGAAAAGGGTGCTAAGATAATTCAGTGGAGAAAACGTTTTTCAGCAAATGATGTCAGGACGACTAGATATCCATAGGTAAAAGAATTAGATTGGATCCTTAGCTAGCACAATATAAACAAATTAACTCAAAGTGAACCCTAAATGTAAGAACAAAAAACATAAAACTTCTAGAAAAATAGGTTATGCTTTGGTTTCTTAGATGTGACACCAATATAATAAAGCACAAGCTACAAAAGAAAATGTAACACCATCAAAGTAGAAAGTCTACCCACAGGGCGGGGCAGGTATTTGCAAATTATGCCCTTGACAAATGACTAGCTTTTAGAATACACAATGAACTTTTACAACTCAATAAACGATCCAGGTGGTTTTTTGGGGGGGGGGGCAGGTCTTGCTCTAATTCAGACCTGCCTTCAACTAATTATGTATACCATACTGACCGCAAACTCATGACAATCCTCCTGCCTCAGCCTCCTGAATCTGAGATTATAGGCATGCACCACTATGTCTGATGTAGTTTTTAATATGAGCGACTTGACACAATAATGCATACCTGTAATCTTAGCTACTTAAGAGGATGAGGCAAGAAGATCCCAAGTTCAAGGCAGCCTGGACACCTTAGACCCTGTTTCAAAATTTAAATGCAAGAGAGCTAGGGTGGGCTGGGGATGTAGCTCAGTGGTAGAGCGCGTCTTAGCACGCACAAGGCCCTGGGTTCCATCCCCTCTAATGCCTGCCTCAAAAGCAAAGATTTAAGTAGACATTTGTCCAAAGCAGTTACACAAGTAACCAGTGAACTTAAGATGATGAGCGGTACTAAGCATTAGCAAGATGCAGTCAAATCCAGGGGTGGGCTATGTTTTACTCCTGCTAAGCTGGCTATGATTGAAGAGAACAGCAAGTCTGTCATTGAGGAGAACACGGAGCCCAGTGTGTTGCACAGGCCGTGGTCAGCAGCATGCAGCTCCTCGGGAAGCTAAAGGCAGAATTGCTGCTTGACCCAGCAACTCTGCATCTGCATATATACTTTAAAAAGTCAAAACAAGAGTTCCAGCAAAACTCAGGCACCAATACTGCTAGCAGCAGTTTCACAGTGGCCAGGAAGGGGGGAAACGTGCACACAAGAACCTTGAAAATGTCCCGCAGTGTGGAGGAAGCCAGGCATGAAAGACCATGCACCATGGCCCCGTTGGTGTGTGACACACAGGACGGGCATGCCTGCATGGCAGGGGTGTGCAGCCCTGGGGGCTGAGCTGAGGTGGGGGGCAGGCAGCTCCTGGCACTGGGTCCCAGGGGCATGCAGCACGTTGGGCTGGTTTGTGGTTGTGGCTGCACAGCTTTGTGAACAGGCAAAGGCCTGTGAGCTGTGTGTGTGGAATGGCAGGCTGAGGAGATCCGAGTTTCTCTGGGGCAGCTGGTTAGGTGCAGCTGCAGGGGGACCTGGGAGAGGCACCAGCTAGGGTTCCACAGCTGTGCAGGACCTGGGGCACACGCCTGGTGTCACATGGCGGAGGAGGCATTCTGGGAGCCCAGGCCACAGAAGACAAGCAGGGCAGGCGAGCAGCTTAGGATTGGGCGTGTGAGGCGGTCCTGATGCTTCTGCCCCGGCTCTTGAGCTCGCTGTGGTTATTGTTACTAGGTTCTGCGTGGGCAGGAAGGAGGCCCCTGATGCGTGCCAATCAGCCCTGGGGGATGTGACTGTTGTGCATCTGCCTGGAGCCCAGTATCCCCTGCTGGTGACTGGTAGATGCCGTGCACTGCACAGCCTGTCTCCACCGAGCTGTGAGCCTGCACTGTGTGGTCAGCTCTGCTGGCTCAGCGTCACGTTCCCAGGAGAGTCGCGATAGGCACTGCGTCAGGTGTCACTGGTGCTTGCCTGGCTGGGACGGGAGACTGTTTCTGGCCAGAACCCTCCTCACAGGGCCCTGTGCCTGACGCCTGTGGTACTTGGCAAGCGTATTTCCTCCAAGGAGCACTTGTGTGGTTTGAGGAGTATGTTCTGTAAGTCTTCCACAGTAGCACTAGGTAGCACTAAGGCCCTAGAAATTGTTCAGGTTCTTTTCTCACCTAGTGGGACAGTTTGCTGGGCAGAAGCGTTTGTTCCTTTGGGGTCTGCAGAGAACTCTGAGCTGGGAGGCCAGCACTCTGTGTCACCTCAGGGTCTGGTCTGAAGTCTCTTTGGCGGTGTCTACAGGTCTCCATCACATTTCTGCCAAGAGATCGAGGGGATTATGCCCAGTTTTGGGATGTTGAGTGCCACCCGGTTAAGGAGCCTCACTTGAAACACACGTTGAGGTTCCAGCTCTCTGGACAAGTGAGTATTGTGCTGGACTTAAGCAAACTGCCGTGCATATTAAAACCCTAAGCAGCTCTGGTAGGCAAAGTGCCTGAATATGTGGAATATTTTCCCGATGCCATTTTATTTTCACTAATTCTGAGGCCCAATAATCTTCATTTTCCTGTCTATGTTCACCGGCATGGTTGGTCTCTGCGATGCATGCTGTCTTGGTTACTTTTCCCTTCTTCCTGAGACAAAACACCTGACCCTCAAAATTAGGGAAAGAAAGGTTTATTTAGCTTTACAGTTTCTGGAGGTTTCAGCCCATAATCAGCTGGCTCCAAGGCAGGGTGGCATGGCACAGGGCCAACGCTTCTAGGCAGCAGCCGAGCAAAAGCAGCCAGAGTAAAAGGGGCAAGAGCAAGCCTCTTCTCCTCCCTTATATTGTACACAGGCCACCCCCTCCCTCCAGGGTGGGTGTAGAATTCACAAATCTCCTTGCCTTCTTTTGCATGGGATGAGGATATTTACAAAGTTAGAACCCTGGCTCCCTGCTGAGTCAGTTAAACTTCTGACATCAGAGTGACACAATGAATAGGTAACTGCTTGTGCTCTACACCCCAGGATGTGGAGCTGCTGCCTTACTTAATTAAGCTTCTAGACTTCTCAAGTTGACACAGTATATAAACCATAACACATGCACCTGTGTGTGTGGTGTGAAACGTGTGCACGCGTGTGTCTGAGACTAGGGAGCAGCACTTGCAGGTCAGGGGACTTAAAAATCATTTTAAAAAGCAAATGGTAGAACTGTGGTAGATAAATGTCCCGTGTCCTAGTGTGACCACCCCTCCCGTTTTTCTCCACAGAGCGCCAGGGCAGGGGATGAGTCCGAGGCCCCCCACGCCCGCACAGACAGCCTGGTGAAGGCAGACGCCGCCGCCACACCTCACAGACCCGCCGCCCTGGAGCCTTCTGTCCTCCCGCCGGGGTATGCTGTGGTTGGGGAGGTGCGCTGGCCACACCTGCATGTCCTCTGGTCAGGACGGGGTGTTCCTGTTCCGATGTGCTGTGTTCTGATTTCGGGCCTGTGAGCTGAGTTTTGCTTGAACTTCCTGTGTGCTTATGTTCTGTTTGCCTTCATTTATAAGTTTTCCAGAGTTCATGTATTTTCTGGGGTATCTATCGGGTTGGTTGCTTTTTATTTAGTATTTCATCATATGAACATTTTTCTCTTGATATTTAAGTGTCTTAGAATTTTGGAGTATTAGAAATTAAGGCACTATGAACATTACTGTATGTCCATTTCTGTGGGTGTTTTTATTCATTTGAGGTAGAAATGCCTATTTTTCCCCAAAGTTGCTGGGTCACATGATAAATGTGTTGTTGCCAGGTAGCCTAAAGAATGGTGCCATTTTACATTGCCACGAGTAACGTATGAAAAATGATTCTTAAAATATTTAAAATGTAAATTTACAGTTTCCTATCTTTAATGCTGATATTTAAGTGTCCTATTTGATGGAAATGTTTCTCAGGATCCTAATTAATAGTTGGGTCTAACTTCATTCTGGAAGAAGATTCTTAAGAGAAAAGCGTATGTTAGTACCTGCTGGCTTCGATATAAATGTGGTCATTTATTTTCTAATAGGCACAGTATGCATTTTGGAAAGAGTTAGAACCCTTTAAAGAACACGTATTCTTAGCCAGTCACCCCGCAGTCACTCATCCACTGGTTTCATTGCTGAGCTCAGTGTGGGCTCTGTGGCAGGTGCTGGGGCAGCAGGCCAGGGGCACCCCTGGGAAGCACTGTAGGGAAGAGACGGGAACCTCGAATGGGGTGACTGAGTCTTCAGTGTCCAGGAAGGGGCCCCGCGTGGAGGAGCTGTGCCGTGCGCGAGGACCACGGGTGGTGATCGTGGTGGCCCTCTGCTGTGCTGCGGCTGGAGGCAGGAAGGCAGGCGCGGAGGGGAGGGAGCCCGGCTGCGTTCCCGGGGCCCTGAGGAGAGCCGTGTCAGGAGCACGAGGGTGGGCAGGCTGGGGTCTGCAGGCCTCAGCTCTCTGGCCCAGGGACGTGGTAGGGTGGGGGGTCCCAGTGGCCCTAGAACAGGTGCAGAGTCAGGTTTGAGGCGGAGCACAGCAGCAGTCTTGTTTGTGGAGGGTCCCAGGAGGAGTAGCAGTGTTGGCCCTGAGACAGGCACGTGGCCCCTGGCTCAGGCTGAGTCAGGGTGCACATCAGGCATTGGAGGCCCCCCAAAGGACCCCAGACACTGCATACAGGTCCCAGGGGTGCTCAGGGCTCCTCCCCCTTGGGAAGGGGGCAGAAGGGAGCCCAAAAGGCTGGAGCTGCCCCAAGTGGCCAGGGTGTGCCCTGGGGCTAGGCCGCTTGGAGGCTCCCGGGGTGGTGTGCGCCCTGGTGCCCAGGTGACAGCGCCGTGGTGGAGGGTGACCCTGGTGCCCACTGCTCAGAGACCTCTGTGAGGTGAGAGCCATCGCCAAGTGGTGTCACCGTCACTGTGCGCGCAGCATGGGCGTTGCGGCCCAAGCTCTCCAGCAGTCCCTTTCACACTGTCCCCAGCAGGCCGCCTGCGGAGAGCCAGCGAGGCGTGTATGCCCCAAAGGATGCCTATGCCTTCCTGCCCACCCGGGTCGGGGAGTCTCGGGCCCTGAAGGTCAGCTTGCGGAACAACTCCTTCGTCACACACTTGGTGAGAAAGCGGGCGCATTCACCTGTGCGACAGGCGTTTCCCTGACAGTTCCAAACGTCTCTCCTAATTAGATTATATTTCAGTTGTACTAACAAGGTAATTTTTTAAAATGCCCTAGTAAGATATTTGAAATTCGTTAGAGGTTCATGATCCTTCATTTTAAAATCAAGTTTTAGCCAGGCGTGGTAGCACACGCCTTTAATCCCAGCACTCGGGAGGCTGAGGTAGGTGGAGCGTTGTGAGTTCGAGGCCAGCTTGGGCTATATAGTGCGACCCTGTCTCAAAAAAAATAGGGCCAGGAGTTTGGCTCAGTGGCTTAAGTACTTGCCTGGCAGGCATGAGGTTGTGAGTCTAATCCCCGGTTCTGACAAAAAAAATTCAAAAGTTTTGTTTTCATATTTTGTTTTTTTACTCTTTCTCTGTTCTCTGTCTCATGCAGGCATATTTCTGGGTAACATTTACCATAGTCAGAACTGGAGTGAATTTGTGTTAAAACTCCCCTAAATGTATCTTCATTACATGAGTGTTTGTTGTCTTACCTTATTTTGTGGCTGTACCTGAGTCTGCAGAATGAGTCTTTAAATCACAGTGGTGTGGGGCATGTATCACGTGCACTGATGCCCAATCAGCATGACTTCATAGAGTGTTTCTCGCTAATTCCAGCTGAGGTTTGTGCCGCCCAGAGCGCCGTTCTACATCAAGCACTCCAGATACTCTCTGAGGTGAGTTCTCGGCGCAGTGCTGTCTGCGAGGTGAGGGCTGAGGGGGCGCGACCTGTTTTCATGGAACGCAGGCGCATGGCGGGTGTGTGAGAGCCCAGCCCACCTTTATTATTTGGTGTGATGGGCTTCAAGCCTGGGCCCCGTGTGTGCTGGACAGGCACTCGGTGGCTCTGTCTTCAGGGCTGGTTCCTGTGATCCCCGCAGCCAGGGAACCAGAGGTCCCAGCGGGTGTGAGGGTGGGCGTGTGCAGGTGCGGGGCTGCCGAGCACCGCTCCTCCCCGCTGCGTCCTCAGCTCCTCTCCTCCCCACTCCTCCCTTCCCCGCTGCGTCCTCTCCTCCCCGCTGCTCTCCGCAGGGCCCGGCATTATATCCACATCCCTGTGCACTTTCGCCCCACGGCTGTGGGCAGCTTCCAGGCGCTGCTGGTCATCCAGACGGATGAAGGCCGGAGCACCGCTGTTCGGCTGAGCGGAGAAGCCCTGGAGAGAAACTGACAGAATACATTTTGTGTAAATGACCTAAGTTGTATTTTGGAAGTGTCGTTTTTCTACACTGCAATTATGCCATTGTATATATCTTGTATCATAAATTGGTTGTGTATAACTGTAAATTTTTTGATTTTAGAAGCTAATCCCGAAGACCTAAGGTATCATAGCACGTGTCTCCCCATAGTATTGTATTTTCACAGTGAAGGAGAGCATTCTATATTTGCATTGTGATATTCTGAATAAATATGGCATTTATTTTAATTTGATATATCTAGAAATAAACATAGTTCACTGACCGTGTCTTCTCATGACATCACGTTAAGTGAGACCACACCTCCCACGTTGGGGTCTGCCCCGGCTCCTTGCTTCATCAGCTTCCTTCCCCCAGAGGTCCCCTCTGTCCCCCCAGCTCTGTTTCCCAGCCCCAGAGAAAGTCGTTCCCTTGGAAGGCGCTGCTGTCCCCTGGAGCAGGGCCGCCACGCAGCTGACAGAGCCTGGGGTCTTTCTGTTCGAAGTCTGTTGTTTTTCTGTGTAACTGTGGCTTTACTTTTTAGGTAATACCCAAGAGGTTGAAAAAGGAAGTGTTACCATGGAGAAAGCTTTTCAAAAGTGACTGTTCTTCCATAGTTCGGGTGATTGACTCATTGATTGATGTTTGAGACAGGGCCTCGCTAGTCACCCAACCTGGTAGAGCCCGTGTCTCGAGGAATCCTCCTGCTTCAGCCTCCTGGGTGGCTGCATTCCTCCCGGGGCCATCGTTTTGCGAGCAGTTGGCAGAGCAGAGGCTCCTGAGCTGGGCTCAGGGTTCCAGCTGCTCCGGGCGGCGCGGTGACAGCTCGGTGTGCACTGGGTCTTTCCTTGCTGCCTGCCCCACTGTGTTGCTCACTGCTGGTGCCATGCTGTCTGGAGCCCAGGTTGGTCTCGCAGCTCTCCACGGCGGGGTCCAGTCCGCATGTCAGAGTTCGCCTCTGCTGCTGTCCTGCGGCCCTGCCTGCAGACTGCACGGCGCCTTCCCCAGCCCGTCAGCCCGGGAGCACCGGACCCCTGCCCTGGCCCTGCCTGTCCCGCGCTGCGCACCCCAGCTGAGCCCCTCCCCAAGTGCTGGGCGTCCCCGTCTCTTGCAGCCCTTGATTCCATCCACTGCGTGCACGAGGGTGGGACGGGCAGAAGCCGCAGCTCAGACATGTGCAGGGCTATTGGGTCAACAGCGCCAGGGCCGACACGGCTCAGGGTTCAGCGGTTGGCCCGGAGCCCACAGCAAGAGGGTTTGAGCCAGGAGTCAGCACTGAGTGCTTGTGACTCGAGTGCCCAGCTGCAGAGAACAAAAACGGCCCTGACGGAAGTGTGACCTGGTCACAGCCCCGTTCAGAGATCGATTCTCTGTGGTCCTAAAGCAGCCCCGATGCGGACTGCAAACCGCCGGCTGCGGTGGCTGCTCGGGTGCTGGAGAGGGGCTGGGGCGTCGGGTGTCAGGCGGCAGGTTGGGTGGCGCTGTGTGGAGCTTGTGGTCCCTGTGAGCCTGGGGCGTGGTGTCCACCTCTGACTAATTAGACTAAATTTTGATATTTCACATGGTAGATTATTTAATTTTATAGAAGTTTGATGGCAGTCTTGTTCTGAAGTCAAAACCGTTCCCAGCCTCTTCCTAAGAGGGCTTGTTTCATGTGTCTTTTGCAGGCAGTGCAGACGAGTTTCTCAGTCCTACAGGTACAGCCCTTGGCTGAAACACCACCTTGTGACCTCTTTCCTGTCCGCCCGTGTGGTGTCACTGTGCCTCACGCATGGGACGCCTTGTCGCACGCCCCTCCCGAAACCCAGAAACCCCAGGACACTGCTGGAGACTGCCGACGTCACTACTTCCGCTGTCACTCCTGACAGTCCAGGGTGAAACACTGTTCAGTTTATTTTTGTAAATACAGTGTCCTCAGAGAATGAGGTAACTCTTGCTGTCTCTGTACCGTTTCCTGGGTTCCCCTGTTCTGGAGGGAGAATGAGCAGGTGACTTGGATGTGTTCAGAGTGAGGCGTCCTAAGGCGAGATTCCTGTGAGGAATGAGTGTGGTGGGCGTGTCAGGCCGTGTCCCCGACTCGCACTCGAGGCCCTCCGGCTCCCCGCCCCTGCGTAGTAGACAGCTCAGCCCGACAAGAACCTCACACGTGAGAGGTCCTGGCGCGTGGCTGGCATTTTCCCAAGCTGGATTTTGGAGGAGCGGGGCTCATTAAGCTGCTAAACTGCCCAGGCTGGGCTTCAGCTTGTCAGTGTCCTGCCTCAGCCTCCCAGAGAAGTGGGATTACTGGCCTGGGCCACCACTGCTGGCTCCCTTGGTGGCTGTAATGAAGTGGCTGCCTTCTTGGGAGGCCCGTGTGGCAGAGAGGTGAGATGGGCTCTGGCCAGCAGCTGGCCACCCTCACTCAGAAACAGTAAAACTTGTTACTTTAAGCCATGAAGTTCATGGTAATTTATTTACTGGAATGAAGAGTAGTAGGCACTTAAAAATACCTTGACTTAAAAATACATTGCAAAGTTAAAAAGCTCAAACTCAGCCACATTGGTGAATAGTTACACCAAAGAGACAGTCCAGCAACCAGTGACCTTTTTATGATTAATTCTGCTTTGGAACTGGGAATGGTGCCGCATGCCTGGAATCCCAGCACTCTGGACTCTGAGGTGGCAAGATCACAGGTTTGAGCCCCGTCTGGGAAACTTACCAATTAGCAAAATCCTGTCTCTTAAATAAAAACATAATAGAAAAAAGAGCTGGAGACGTAGCTCAGCACAGGTGCCTTGGATTCAATTCTGCTACCACAAAAAACAAGTAAAACTCGCACTTGGGCGGCAGCCTTGGCCCCACCTCGCCATGGGTGCCCTGTGCCCCGAGGAAGGCGGCCCTGGGCGCTCCTCGAGGACCTGTACCCCAGGCCTGGAGTTCCACTCTTAGCACGGACTCACAGAAATCCTGGGGGAGCCACCTCTTTCCCACGGAAGCACCACGGTTTCTGTGTGCTGAGCTTCCAGATGTGCAGAGTCTGTCCAGGTCCCTCCGTTTCTTCCTCTCTCCCTAAGTAGATCCCATCCAGGCCGAGGTGACCATGGCTGTCAGGACCTGACAGGCCAACCCCGCGCCTGGTGGCAGGGTTCCATCCTGCAGAGGGCAGTGACAAGCAGGCTCCTCTGCTGATGAACTGGGCCACCAAGAATGGCAGCGCTGGGTCTCCAGTGGAAGGAGAGACGGGGCCCCCAAGACTGGCCCCTCCAGGAGGGCCAGGGAGTGGCAGGCTGCTGTCAGGCCGCTCTCCGGCAGTCTCGTCCTTCAACCTCACAGCTCTCTTCTGCACTGAGCCTCACGTGGGTGCTGACTGGGGGACACGGCGTGGAAGCGGGTGCAGCTTGGCAACTGCGCCTGCTTCATGGGTAGCTTCTAGAGCAACTCAAAATGTTTTCCCAGTTCACAAGTTGTGGCGGGCAAGGGGGGCAAAGGGGCGTCTGGGCTGAGCACTCAGCTTCTAACCACAGCTGGGCCTGCTGGGCAGATCCTCAGAAACCGCGGTAAGGACCAGCGCCTCCCACGCAGGTACCCGGCGGCGCCAGCCTTCAAGGCGGGGAGCCCGAGACCAGGGCTACATCCCCAGGGCCTCGCCAGCTCCCCAGAGGCCCGTGTGGGAGACGCAGAGCCTGCATGGCACTGTTGGGAGTGGGGGCTCAGAGGGAGGCCACGTGTCCCGGAGCTTCGACAGCCTCTCCTGGGAGGCAGGCGGCTCTGCCGTGGGCGCTGTGTGACCGGCCGCTCCACAGCCCAGAGCCTGGCTCGCTCACTGGCCCACGGCGGCACCTGCCAGCCCAGCCCCGAAACCTTCGGCCCAGGTGTTCATTCCAGTCCTGGGAGCCTGACTGCCTCTGGCCGAGACGGATGGTGAATTCTTGAATCCGTTGTCCTGCACCCCTCTCTGCACCGCGTATGGACACCTGGCTCCTTGCCGCGGCAGAAGCACGTGGCGCTCAGGCGTCTGTCGCAGCCGATTCAGGAGCCTGCTGGCCTCACTCGGTAGCCTGGCTCTGGGGCAAACCACACTTCCCTTCCTTTGGGCAGTGATGGGGCCGAGGAGGGGCAGCACACGCCCTAAACAACTGGGCGCAGTGCACTCGGGGACGCCCTTTCTGTGGCTGACTTGCTGTACCTGTTTTCTGCTGCTGTGGGGCGCATCGCCACAAGCTGAGCCACAACGCCCTTGGGAAGGTGGTGGCGGCAGGCTGAGGTCGGGTGGGCCAGGCCTGACGGAGGCTCTGGGCTCCTTGGCGCGTCCATGCGCCGAGGCTGTTTCCTTCCCTGCAGCCGCAGTGATGAGGCTGGGGTTTCCTGGTGGCAGTTGGCAGAGGTGCCCGAGTCTTCGGCAGCAGCACCAGGCACCCCCTGCCCCAGTCACCTCACACTGTGAACCCCTGGCTCCCTCCAGGCCACCAGCCAGTGGGGCTGCTTTGCAGGGCCCCGGGGAAACTCCTGCTTCAGCGCACTGCCCTCTCTTGTGCCCAGCCAATGCACAGACAAGCGGCAATGCCAGACAGGAATTCGCCCGTGCGGCCTCGAGCTTCCGGCTTCCTCCTTCCCTTCCTTCCTTCCTTCCTTCTGGCAAGGGCTGCTTTGTGCTTTAATGCAAGTGCAGCCCACGACGGTGGGAGAGGGGGGATAGGACGTGCCCCTGGGCTTTATTCCACACATTTTTTCTTGTCTTTTTTCAGGACTAGGAAGTAAACACAAGAAGCCTTTTTAAAATTTTATTTTGAGACAGGGCCTTGCCTAGGTTGGCTCGGAACTTGTGATCCTCCTGCCTCAGCCTTCCAAGTAGCTGGGATTACAAATGCACCACCATACCTTGGTGCTCCTTGGCTTCTGGGTTAAAGCCCTAAGCCTGGAGGAGAGCTTAGGGATGCTGTGAGAAGCAAAAAGCAGGCAGGACTGTGGAGGAGGGCAGCACAAGACGGCTGGGCAGCAGGCACTGAGACGGCTGCCCTGGGCCTGAAACGGACCGCACAGTGTCACTTCTGCACCCCAGGGTCAGGCAGCGCAAGCTGCTGCCTCTCTCTGTGCACCACACAGGAGACTGCGGGGGCCACGCTGGCATCAGCCCAGGTGTCCTGGTCGCCGCGCACAGGGCTGAAGTCTGAGCTGGCAGCCCCATCGCCAAGGTGATGTCTCCCACACTCTGTAGGATGCAAGGTTGGGCACAGAAATTAAGAGTTTAGAAAACAGAGCTGTGTTTCTTACCCTTTTGGTTTGGGGACTGAGGTTCAGGTTCCTGCCCCCCACCGCGCACATAACGAGAAGGACCCGATGGCGCCTGGGAAAGGTGTCTCAGTGTGGGGGGCAGAGGACAGACGGAGCTGTGAGCCGCTCTCTGGCTCATGGTTTTGTGGGTGCGCGTGTGTCTAGCAAAAGCAGTGCTAACGCGCACGTGTGCACACATAGCTGGGTTCTGGCTTGGAAGTTTGTGCCTTTCCAAACGTCATGTTCAAACCCAGCCCCCACTGTGACAGCATTGAGAAGGAGGGCGTTTGGGGACGCGATCAGGTCACGTGGCTCCTGTCCCCACTGTGGGATTGGAGTTCTTACACGTGGCTACAGGGGATTTTGTCCCTGTTTCCCTTGCTGCCACGAGAAGGCCTGGAAGACTCCACTATGTGGAAAGGCCTGGCCCGGGCACCCGAGCTGCCAGCACCCCGACCTTGGCCTCCTGTCTTGGTTACTTTTCTCTGGTTGCTGAGACAAAATACCTGAGGTCAAAAATTAGGAAGGAAAGGTTTATTTAGCTCTCTGTTTGTAGAGGTTTCAGTCCAATATCAGCTGGCTCCAAGGCAGGGTGGCATGGTAAGGGGGCAACAGTTCAGGGCAGTAGCCTGAGCAAAAGCAGTCAGAATAAAAAAGGGGAAAATAAGCCTCTTCTCCCTTATAGTGTATGAGGCCACCCCCCACCACTCAGGGCAGATGTAGCACTCACAAAATCTCCTTGCCCTCCTTTGCACAGGATGAGGATATTTACAAAGTAAGAACCCTGGCTGCTGAGTCTCTCAGTTAAACTTCTAAACTTCTTAGGTTGACACAGTGTATCAACCATAACAGCTCCCCACCCCCTCTGGACTGGGCTGGCTGCTTCAGTGGGTTAAGCCCCTCAGACTGTGGTGCTTTGATACAGCTCAGAGCGAGCTGAGACCAGGGCATCTACCTGTGCGCCTGCAGCAGCTCTGCTGCCGTGTGACATGTCCCTACCTGTGTACGCTGACTCTTCACGTGTTTTCCTGCATGAACAGCATTTAGTCTAATCGGCACCATTTGAGCGACAAACAACATGTTCAAAGTTAAACAGAACAGCTGCCTCTCCAGTGTAGCAGCCCAAACCCTGAGGGGCTCCGTGGGTGCCGTTACTTTGGGCTGCCAGGTGTCAGAGGGCCAGGCTGCAGTCACTGCAGACAGAGGAGCTGCGAGAGCCGAGGCTGGTGGAGACCATGGGTGTTTAGTGCTTGTAAATGGTTTGAAAAGGAATCTTTAGTATTTTTGTTAACTAACGTCTCAGGCCATGCACCAGTGGGCTTGGGTGAAAATCTTTGAGGGAATCTTATTTTCTTTCCTTCCTGTCCTTTTTCTTTTTCTTTTATCCCCACTCCCTCAAGCGAGAACAGGCCCTGGTTTCTTGGGGTTGGGGGCAGATTTGCCCAAAGGAAGTGGTGCAGCAAGGCTGGGCAGAGCTTGGGGGGACTCTGTCTGCAGGGGTGACCATCACAGCGTCCCTGGGGCAGGACATGGCGTCATCTCCTGGTGACAGACTAAGCGCTGAGGCAGACAGGGCAGGGCCACAGGGGAAGCTCAGGGGACTCCGTGCGAGCACAGGACAGTGCCTCCTTCTGGGAATTCCAGTCCTGGCGTCAGTCTAGTCTCCAGGCCCCATGTCCCCGCCCAGCACTCCCGGAGCGCACACTGCATCTTCCTGGCCCTTCACATCTCTTATTTAAGTTCAAGGGCATGAAGAGCAGAACTGGCCCTGTGGACCCTTAAGCTTCGCCTAAGTGAGAGCCAGTAACAACATCATACTCTCTGACACATCCGTTGTGAGGCCAGAAGGGGCCTCACATTCTTCTTTCTGTCATGATGGTTGTGCGTGTTTGCCTTTTCTGATTTTGTCTCCTTAGATGACTGACCAGTGGCTTTCTACAAAGTAAAATGAAAACATTTGCTCCCTTTCTACTCCTTGAAGCCAGTTTCTACTTGATACAGTGATTCACCTCAACTTGTTTCCCCAATAATAGGTTCTGTCTGTCCCATAAAGATCCTCTAAGCCCTTAGTATCAGGGGCTGTTCTGGGTTCCAGGGACACAAATTATCCTCTAGACAGAAAAAAATCAAAGCTCCAGCTCCCCAAGCCTCACCTGGGCCTTGCACACAAAGGTGTAGAGGTGGGTGCGAGACAGAGCTCGAGCGGTCTGATCCCAGCACCCTGGCTCCTACTGCCGCCGTGGGCGCGTGCATGTGCGTGCACACCGTGTGCGTGTGTGTGTGTGTGAGCATATGTAAGACAGCATGGAAAACCAGGCATGGTTCCCCACCTCTGTTTTTCAGAAATAGAAACAGGTATCTGCTGTTTCTAGTTAAAAATTAGGGAAGAGCCGGGCGTGGTGGCGCACGCCTTTAATCCCAGCACTCGGGAGGCTGAGGTAGGCGGAGCGTTGTGAGTTCGAGGCCAGCTTGGGCTACAACGCGAGTGTAAGACCGGCCTGAGCTACATAGTGCGACCCTGCCTCAAAAAACCAGGGCCGGGAGTTTGGCTCAGTGACTTAAGTGCCTGCCCTGGCAGGCGCGAGGTTGTGAGTTCAATCCCTGGTGCCGCAAAAAAAAAAAAAAAAAAATTAGGGAAGACAAAAAAAGGCAATTTGAGATTCCCTGAGACTCACCACAGGCAGTAAAATTGGGGTTAGAATTTTAAAATTCAGCCTCCAATTCAAAGGAGTTAAATTATATGCAAAGAATTATGCACAGGAAGTAGAACAAATGATTTTATGGTTTTAAAAAAATTTTTTCTTTGTCTCTGTCCAAAGACCGAGGGAAAGACCGTTTCTGTAACCCCACAGCGTGTAAGGTGCTGGTGCCGGGTGAGTCTGTCGGCATAAAATAGAAGCTAATACATATACACTTACTGGTTTCAGATAACCTGAATTAAGTGCTTACCAGCTCACCGTTTGTTTAAGAAATTCCCCCATCAACTGGATCCCGGGGCCCCCACCCGCCTGCCCACATGGCACCGGGTGTGTGGGAGCTGCTGAAGGCAGGTGGCAGTGTGCACAGCGGCTCAAGCCCAGCACGTACACAGCCAGTCAGCAGTGTTAAAGCCATCTCTGGTCTGGGGACAATGACTAATCTGTCATGGCCTCAGCTTTTCCTCTGCAAAATGGAGAAGTCACAGCTCTCACAGTTGTTGTGCAGATTAAATAACACTGTGAGTGTGAGACGAGCTCGCATCTAGTTCTCCACTACGGAAGTTATTACAGAAGTGACTTGAGCACTGGCCAGACACTGCCATAATGGTGGTTGGGTACAGCTGGAGGTGAATGGCTACCGATAAGCTGGTTATAGATTTCAGAAGATTTATTTCACTGCTTTTATGGAAGTATGAACTGTGCACTTTCTTGTTTTTTTGTTTTGTGTGAGTGGGGAGTTTAAAATAGTTATGCTTTCCCTTAATTAGGGGCATCTGTTACCTAGCCCTAGCCTGAAAACCCACGTTAGCCTATTTGGGTAGTCTACAGGGGTTTAATTTTGGCAGAGAGAAGTCTCTAATTTTGGTGACTGTAATAAAACTGGGTTATGATACAGACATGCCAGGGCGGTGTTGGGTCGCCCAGAGACAGGGCTGGCTTGCCCGGGTCAGGCTAGCGCAGGTAGAGAAGACTCACGTGGCCTTCAGAGGCGCAGGTCCTGTCGGGAGGGAGGGCCGCTTTCCCCTGGGAGGACAGGCCAGGAGGTGACCAAGAGCAGGCAGCAGACTAACCCGTCCTACCAAGCGTCCTGTGGCCATACTGTGTGTCTCTGAGCCGGCGCCCGCATCCCGGTGCCAGCAGCCTGCCGGGCAATGTGTGCCAACCACGCCCGCCTTCTGGACTGCTGCGGCCTGCGGTGGTCAGGGACATTAACGGTGCCCCACCGCAGATGCTCTGCCCCAAGGCTTCCGGCCTCACCCTACTCTTCCCACGGGTGCCCCGCCCCAGAGCCCCGCCCCCAACTTCTTTCCCACGGATGCCCCGCCCCAGACGCCCCGCCCCTGAACAGCCGGCCCTACCCTGTCTCTTTTCCCACGGACGGTCCGCCCCCCGGCTCTGCGAGGCCCTTGCTGCCCGAGTCCCAGCGCCGCCCGCCAGGCCGGCAGGAGGCGGAGCGGAGCAGGCGGGAGCGGCCGGGCCCTGCGGAGCGCGAGGAGCTGCGCGGCCGGGCGCGGGCGGGGGGCGCGGGCCCCGGGGTCGCGGCCGCAGGAGGCCCGGGCCGCGCTCCCCGCCGTCCCGCAGGTGAGTCCCCTCCGGCCCCCGAGGCCCCGCCGTGGGTACCGAGCCGGCCGCGTTGCGGGAGGTGGGGGCGACGCTCTGCTCAACTTTCGCTTAGCGGGAGAGGGAGGCCGGGCTCCCGGCGCGGGGCCGTGGGCGGGCGGCCCGGGCAGGGCTCGTCCCAGAGGCCCTGGAGCGGGCGGGGCCTCGCTCTTTCCGCGATCGTCCTTTGCGCCTGGGTAGTTTTCGTTTTCCCGAGAATGTTTTAAGGAGCTGGAACCGGACATCGCTCCCCTCTTTCTGCCGACTGCGCGCTCCCGGCCCGCGCGGCCACTCGGCGCTCCCCGCCCCGCGATTGCGGGGAGGTGGACGAGACGGGTGCGGCCGGGGCTGGGGCCCCAGCACCGCAGGGAAGGGCGGCGCCGTCCCGATGGAGGCCGGCTAAAGCGCGGGATCGCTTCTAAGCTCCCCCGCGTTCTGCTGCGCCTGCTGTGCGGGGCACCGCCTCGGCTGCAGCAGTTTGTGCGGCAGACGCGGCGGGCAGCAGGGGCCCGCGCTCCACGTGTGGGCTTCCAGGGCTTCAGTGTGCTCACCGGCCCCGGCGGCTCTGCGCTTTCCTGAGGCATAGGCTGTGTCCGGTAAGGGTCGCGGTGGCAAACCTGGGTCCAGAGGACGCTGTGTGTCTGAGCAGTGCCCACGCAGGTTCGCTGGACCCCCGTCCAGTGTCTGTCTTCCCCATGAAATGTCGCTGCGTGGCCCTTGCAGAGCAATGCATTTTAAAACACGTGGTAAAGCCCTCTCTGAAGGCGTCATTTTTCCAAGAGCTGGCCGGGCTGTTGGGAGTCAGGGCTGGGCTTGGGGTGCCGGCCGGGGTTTGCTGGAGTGGTGCCGTGGCTGGCTTCCTCCCTGCTTCTGGAAGACCTCCTCCATTCCTTGGCGTCCTCTGCTGCTGGGAGGAGTTGCCTTCCTCCCCAGGTCCGGGTCCTCCGGGTTTGTTGGAGCTGACGCGGGCTGGCAGGTGTTGCAGGCAGTCCCTCGATATTCCCGGCCTCGATTGGCCAGATTTGCAAGACCACAGCCTGCGGTGCCATCTGCTGGTTCAGGGATCATATGCCAATTTCGTTTGGAACCCAGACCCTCACACACACAGATAAATATTTGCTCCCCTAGCTGCTGACGGTCTGCTAAGAATAGTTTCTTGCTGGAGCAGAGAGCATGGCTGGTCTGCAGAGATGTTTATGGCTGGGGGCTGTGTGGCGTCTTGGCTGCTTGCAGCTTAGGGGACACTTGTCATGGGGCTGCTGGAGGGAGCAGAGGGGCGGGGCCTTGGCCCTGCCACGGTTTCTGGCTGGCTGCCCGGTGGGGCCCCATGAGGCCAGGGTCCCAGTGCACAGGAAGTGGGCCTGGTCCTGGAAACCAAGCCCAGGCACTGGGCAGAAGTCGCACGCAGACAGGTCAGAGCTTTGTGGTGGACCTCACTGGGTGATGTCTCTGTGGGCTTCGGAGTCCCCAGACTGTGGTGAGGTCCCTTTGAGGACAGAGTTAATAGAAGGAACTCAGGAGCAACGTTGAAGAAGCAGAAATACTCTTTTAACCTAGAAAACTTTGTAGAGTTACTTACCATAAATTACAAAGGCACGTGGATGTTAAATGTGAATAGTAACAAAATTATATAGTCTTGAATTCCTTGTTCCTTTTCTTGTTTCCTCCCCCCTTTCCTTCCTTCCTCTGTTCCTTCCTTTTTCAGGACTCAGAAAACTCCCCTGGACCCCCTATTCTCGGTGTCAGAGTGACTTTCTGCCAATATGGGGTGTTAGTAGGGAATTGCATCTTGACCAGTGTGTGGGTGTTCACGGGAAGTGAATTTTAAGTTTTCAAATAAGAGTACAGAAAACTGTGGCCACAAGACCTGCCACTTTGGGGGAGATTTTTCTGTGAGTATTGTATTATTTGCTTCTGTTATGAGCAATGAAAGGGAAGAAGCAAACACCTGTACTATTCATTGCTATGGAATGTTGGGCTCAGATTTCTGATATTAGTGTTTTTCCCCTCTGAGACAGGAAGACTTGAAAATAATGCCTGTGTTGCCACATACTCCTGTGATTTTAAAGTATGGCTTGTATTTCTTTGAATTCCCACTAAAAATGGTCCTTTGGCCTCTAAAGCTGTTTTTGTGAGGACTTTTCTTTCCACCAAGCTTGTTCTCTGGCTAGGTCTTAGAAATTGCAGAGAACATAGCTATAATTTCTCCCTTGATTGGCAGCTGAGAGCTTTCCCGGACAAAAATAAGGCTGCACTGTGCCAAATAGTTGGCTTTTCAGAATAAAAACTCTGAAGGGTATGCAAAAAGTCCTCTGGTTAATATATTGGCATTCCCAGAACCCACTAAAGTGCCGGGGCAGCGTGCCAGCCGGCACTAATGAGGACTCAGAGTGTCTGGCTGAGTCCCCAGGGGCGGAGGGGCGGGGCTGTGACTCCACACCCTTGATCCGTTTTTAATGATGGCACTTTTGCTTTGCCGGTTCTGCTCCATGCCCCGTTCACAGCAGACCCCGTCACCTCAGTCCCCCCCGCCACACACACACTTTATTTACTCATTTACTTGACACTGGAAAAACCTCCAGACGTCAAGGTTATGGAGCCTGCAGAGGGATTATTTCCATTTGCATGAGTTCTTCTGTTGCTGGTTTTCTTTCTTTCTTCCTTCCTTTTTCTTTTTTTTTAGAAAAGGGACAGAAAAGTTGACAAAGTTTTAAATGATGCTTTATTGTCTGCTGAAAAGAGAAGCAGTTATAAAACCCTGGTCGTTGGACCGTTTATGTGCAGTGCAGGTTGGAGCCTGCCAAGCTGCAGCGACTCTTAGTGTTACAGGGCAGGGAAATGGGTCACTGCTGCCCGCAGTGATTGTACCTGGACTGCTGTGCAGTGGGCGCTGTCTTGGGGAGGAGGCATGCTGCCTGCAGCGCTGGAACCAGTTCGGAAGTGGAAAGGGTGGTCTTGCAAGCTGGCTTTGCTGTGCTGCAGGGAAGCAGAGTCGAGGAAGCAGCTTGGGCTCCCTTGCCTCCTTTGCCGAGCTGTGCTCTGTACCCACACTCTTCTGTGCTTGGGGAGGCCAGCACCGGGGAGGCTGCACCTGTCCTCTCCCCAGAGACCCGTACTGTGCTCTTCTTGGCTGCTCAGACCTAAGGTGCCCTGCGTGAGCCTGGGGCTGTTCTCCTGCAGTTGCAGACAGAGAACTGATTGTGTGAATGCAGTGCGGGCCCCAGGAGGGCTGGGTGGGCGCCCTGGGCAGGGTGTACTTTCACAGGCAGTTTGGAGACTCAGCTGCAGTGACAGGTGCAGTGAGCTCAGTGCTTTTGCTCTAGTTCCTAGCTGATGTGCCGCTTGTATTACCAAGCTGCCTCCTCTCGACCTGCTGGGTGATTTTGCCGCCTGGCTCTGGGCCTGGCTTGGCCCAGGACCTGAGCCCTGGAATTGGGTGAGTGTGCCGGATCTGCCCTGTTGCTAGGTCCTGGAGTTTGTCTGCACGTAAGCCGGGAGAAGCAAAGGCCCATCCCTGCTGCCGGCCCTCTCTCTGCTGGGTGTGGCACAGGCTTCCCTGAGCTCTTCTCCAGCAGTGAGGTGAGCACTGTGTCTGTGCCTGGGGCACAGAGTCAGGCAGTTTCACGGGTAAAACCTCACTGTATGTCTGAAGACACAGGAACTGCTAGCTTAGAGGAGTTCCGGGAGGTCCTGGGCCCCTGGCCAGGTCTGCCTCACCTGGGGCTGGGTCAGAGCATGGGAAAGGGCTCCCAGTGCTGTGGACATTGCTGCATTGGCTCTGTGCCAGGCTCTGTCTTAGTGCTGTGCCGTCGTTGACCACTGGGCCCACATGGGATGTCCACTGGGGTGGACACAGCTGCTGTGTCCCTGTGTGGCCCGGAATAACACCACACGCTGATGTGGCGTGACGGCTTCCACTCTCACATGCCAGGAGCAGTTCAGAGATTCTGCACGAGGCCCCACGCACCTGGCGGGCGACAATAACCCTCTCCCCTCGGGCTGTGTGCAGGCCCAGTGGCACCCCAGATGGCAGCAAGCTGGGCCCCTTCCTGTCTGCCTCCCCACCCTCCCTGTGTGCTTTGCTGCTCACTGCTCTGCCTCTCCTGCTGTGGCAGGTCACTCCTTTAATTCCTAGAAGGGAGGCATTGCTGACAGTTCTTTGCCCCATCTTCCCTTCCCCGTCCCTTTCCCTCCCTTCCTTGCTTCCTTCCTTCCTTCCTTCCTTCCTTCCTTCCTTCCTTTTTCTTTCTTTTTTTCCAGTCCTGGAAATTTAACCCAGGGTCTTTGCACAAAGGTAAATCCACAGCCCTTTTTATTTTAATTTTGGGACGGTGTTGCTGAGTCATTTAGTTGCCCAGGCTGGGCTTGAATTTGAAATCTTGCTGCTTCAGCCTCCCAGGTGCTGGGATTACAGGTGGCTCCCCGTCCTTAGAAGCCACTCTCCCATCTCCCCGTGGGATCTCGGGTGATCTGCCATCCCCTGGGGGTGGAGGGTTAGAAGCATTCAGCTGTGCCAGGACCCAGGGCACAGCTGTTCCCTTTGCTTTCACTTTGGAAAAGCATGAGGAGAAGGCTCGGGTCTGAGACCCCGGCTAGGGCATGGGTGCTGTGATGTCTCCACGCATTCACCTGCACTGCCCATGGCCTGCTGTCCTGGCTGCAGATCCTAGCATCCAAAGCAAGTCCCCCAGCGTGGCAGACCTGGCAGGCTGTGTGGGGGACCGCTGCCGCCTCCCCACCCACAGGCTTTCTCAGCGGGGCCCACAGTGTTGGGTGTACAGTTAGCCGGGCCAGGGCTGGGCAGGTCAGGGCTGCAGAGGGGGTGGCCCAAGAAGCCTTGGTGTCTGCCCTGTCCGCCTGCTGTCCTGGCCGGAGCGTCTATGGGCTGTGGTGGGGTCTCCCTGTTTGTAGACTTCC
>RJWM01029410.1:0-24502 GCA_004363535.1 Dasyprocta punctata
TCAGACTGGGGCTCCTGTCTGCCTCCCTCAGCTCTGGAGCCAGTGTCTGGACTCTGGTTGATAAACAATCGATTTTTATTTCCTCTTGTTCCTGTGGGGCTTGGCTGTCATGCCAGGAAACCGGAAACCTAATAAAGACCACACTGGAACAGCTTGTGTCCTGAGCCTGCCTGGACTGCAGAACTAGGAAGGAGAGAGAATGGGGAGGAGGGCAGAAGAGGGGCAGGCCCACTTCCTTGAACAATCTCAGGGGCATCTCCTTGTGCTCACCTTGTGTTGGGGTGGGAGCCATCGCATAGGCAGACATAAGAGAGGGCGAAGGACTGGCAGTGAGAAAGAAAGGCTCCTAGACACCTCCTCAGCAATTGTGTTTCTGATCTGGCCTTTCACCGGGGGCCAGCTTCATGGCCAATGACAGTGTGGTCACTGAGTCCCCAGGATTGAGTTTAATGACTCGTGTTGCATCGTAAAATTCTTACTAGGTTTGTTTTTGAATTTCTGCTTTTAAGTGAAATTTGATAGGACATTACAGCATGGAGAAAGGTTTCTCCATCACCCAACCTCAACCTCTGGTGCTTGGGACCTACCAAGCCTTCCTTTCCCTCCCAGGCCCAGCAAACGACTGCCACCCCCATCTCTGGCAGGAGCCTGGATACAGCTACAGACAGATTAGGTTTGGACAAGGAGGCTTTGCAACCTCTTGAGGCCAAGGATAGAGACAACTATCCCTGCTATGGGTTGGCAGCACCATGGTGCACTAAATGAGGTGTGGGTGTGACAATTTAAACACTTCTGATCTAGGTGCTGAGCACTGCCCAGTGCAGACATTGTGACCACTCTGGAATCTCCTCCCCAGGAGCGAAAGGTGCATGGCTTGACTTCCCACTACTGCATAGGACCTAGTAGGGTGGTCCAATAGCTGGTGGGCGGAACACATAGGTGTGCTCCCAAGTCACTTTAGGTGGAGCTCTGGCTCCTGTGTGGGTCTTGTGCTTGCTAGGAGAAAGCCCATGCCTGAGAGTACAGCACTAAATAACAGATTTAAAAACAAGTTGAGAGACAGCTCACAAAAACAAGGGAATGTTTCATATTTTATAATCTATAACAGTAACTTTTCTTGAACAAAGAGTCCCCCCAATGCACAGAAGCCCCGTGTTTACTCCCCAACCAGTTGACACTCCTCACCGGTGTGCATCTCAAGACCGGGAAGCTAAACAGATCCAGGCCCCAAGAGGATAGGGTCCTCCCGGGCAGCACTGAAAGGTGGCTCCAGGCTCTATACATAGCTTGGGTCCCTGCCTCTGACAGCATCTGCACCTTCCATATTCCACCAGCTTTTCTGACTTCTAGTCCTACTCTCATGTCTGCTTGCTCCCTGGCTGACTTACTACTTCTACCGACCTTGTGGGAGCAGTCCTTGATGCACTGTATACCTCAGTCTCTTTTCCCTCTCTTTCCCAAATTGACCATATCCATTCCTCTGGTCTCACATGTCGGATTGCGTGCAAATACTGTCCCCTAGACACACTCTCTGGGAATCTCTTGTTCCTTGATTTCTTGCACATAAATGCAAGGTCCTCCAGTTTTTCCAGGACATCTCTGACATGACATGTTGAAAATGGAAGTCACTCATCTTATTCTGCAAGTCAGCTCTTCCCTGACTTTTCTACTTTTGGCTGTGATGTTCTCATTTTTATAATCATTCAGGTTTGAAACTTTCCAGTAGTCTTTTACTCTTCCCTTTCCTTCACCTTGTACTTGTAATAAATCTTGTCATTCCTTCCTTAAAAATGTCTTGCACTTGTATCTTCTTGTCAAGTTTTACTTCCTGTAGTTTTGTTCAGACATTTATTAGCTCTTGTCTTATCAAGAGCTTCCAACTGCCCTCTCAGCCTGTCTCCATTCCTCCCAGTCATGCATGCACATGGCCCTAGGAATAAGTTTATTAAAACTTGCTCTGCTGATGCCATTAGTCTCTTAAATATTTTCAGAGGTTCTCTAGCACATAGCTAGTTGTTCTCTCTTGGTTTAGTAGTCATAATATTTGATTATGTCAGACAATGATCATGAGGCTCCCCTGCTAAAACTTTAATAGCTTTTTACTGCTGAATATAATCTTTATTGTGACCTACAGAGAGAGAGACAGAGTCAGAGAGAGAGACAGAGAGAAAAACAGAGAGAGAGATGGAGGCAGAGACAGAGACAGAGAGACAGAGAGACTGAGCTAGAGAACCAGAGAGACAGAGAAAGACAGACAAAGAGAAAAAGAGAGAGAGACAGAGAGACAGAGAGGCACAGACTTGGTCTAGGTAATTCCCAGTCATGCTTCTGAGCTTATCTTTCTTGTCATAAAATGTTATAGTACTTCATACTGCTCTTTTGAAACCCTTACTGCCATTATTATTAAACTGTGCAATACATGATTACTCTTCCCTACCAGGATATAAAATTCACAAAGGTGAGGAGTGGGTTGGACTGGTTTATACAGATCGCTCTCCTTGCCTGATATATAGTAGACATTTAGGAAATACCTGTTGAACAGATGAATGAACTACCATTTATTGAGTGCCAGGGCCTCTGCCAAGTGCTTCATCTCATTTAATCCTCAGAAGGGCTTTATCAGTGTTATTTCCAGTACATACAAACCTAAGATAACAAAGGTCACATTTACAGACAAGACACCATCGTGTATCTCAGTAAAATGGTCTTTTCACCACCTGCAAAACACACCCTGTTCTTTCCCACTTCACTGCCTAGACTCTGGTGTTGCTGCTACCTGAAATGTCCATTCTCTTTTCACCTGCTGAAATATAGCAATTAAGGTTCAACCTTGAAGAAATTTCTGCAAGCTATGGTAGCACATGCTTGCAATCTCAGCACTCTGGGAGGCTGAGACAGGAAGATCACTGCAAGTCTGAAGACAGAGGCCAACCTAGGCTACATAGCAAGACCCTGTCTCAAAACAAAACAAAACAAAATGAACAAAAACAACAAAAGAGAAATTCCTGTTACCTTCTGATCTGGCCTAAAATATATATAATAAGGAAGATCACTAGCTGTAAGATTAGACAGCATGGATCAGAAGTCTGAGTACTTTCCCACATGAAAGCTGTATGAGTTCAAGCAAGTTACCAACTGTCAACTTTCTTATATATAATTAGCTGCTAGTAAGTGCCTGCTTCATGAGGTTTAAATGAAGTCAGATATTTGGACAATTTGACACAAATTCTGGTGAATGGAAGAACTAAAGCAAATTAATTATTTTTATCCTCTTAATTCTCTTTTAAATATGTTCCACTTCGTATTTACCTACCAGACCCAACCACACCATCCTTAAATTCACAATGTCACTAACATCAATATCAGGGAACATACCACAAGTAATCTTATTGACAACAATGTAAGCAACCAGTCAGTTGGTGCAATGACCCACGTAGATCATGCATGCATCTTCTCTCTCAAATTTTGCCCCACAGTAGATGAGGGAATGTATTATTTTGCATACATTGCTGCATCTCAAAATCTGTGAGTTCACAGATTCCAAACTCCCTAGTCAAAATTGAGTATAAACTTCATGTAAAAGTTGAGCATGAAGAATTTTAGCCTTGTTTTCCAAGGCTGGCAGAAATGATATTTCATTGTCATTTAAAAGAATATGGATTCTCCTAAGAAACAGATGAGAAAAGAAAAATAACCTTTTGACCACCTATTCTTCACCACCTTCTGTGTTTGATTGTTTACATCTATTGGTATCCTTACAGGTCTGCCCTATAAAGTGGACCATATCATCCCCAATCCAGCTCCATCAAAAGGGTCAAGGAAAAAAAAAAAGCTCCAAGAAAGCCTTTCTAGAGTAGACATTTCCTTCTTGATCTCTCATGCTTTCAGAAAGGTTAAAAAATCATCATAATTACTCACCTTCCAAGAGAATGGTGAAGGTCAACCATCGTATTCAGTCATTCAAGGAAGACCCTGGGGCAGGTACAATGGAGAAGAAAGGCTAATTCCTCTGTTTGGACAAAGGGAACTGGCTGGTAAGAGTTAGACTTTAACACTATGCCCAAGTTTTTGGTCAATCCTATAAAGTCATGCAGGTCCAGCACTGAATTCCACATTCCACACAGTGCAGAAGGTAATGCAGCTAATTCAGCAAGAAAGCTGAATTTTTGGCTTTTCAAGGGATTATAATAGGTGGCCATTATAAAAAATTAAAGATGATAAAGAATTGCTTGAGCCCTTAGAATGTGCTATGCTGTTTCTCTATATGTCCAAAGCACTTAGAATGTACAAGAAGTATTTTTTAAAGAAATAAATAACCACATTTTTAGCCTTTTCCAGGAAAGTGCAATCAGCTTTTTGCACAATCTCCTGAAACTAAGCTCAGCATGGATCCCCAAAATGAGAAAGAGGCCACTAGAAGAGTCCAAGGTCATGTCTTGCTGGAGGAAAGGGGCTCATGGTAGACAGATCTGAATTTTCAATTAGATGCTCAGGGACATTTCCAGAAAGACCATTGGCCCAAACCTGCTTTGTCTGTGGGCCTGCTATTGGACTAAAATCCCCCACCCGCAATTCCTACTTCCCAGTGGAAATGTTTTAGGAATTCTTCAATCATTAACACTATGTTAAGAATTAACTGGTTTTCTTCCTCGGTGGAAACATCTTAATTGGCCCAGAATCAATAAAAGTTTGGGTGGGAAAGAATCTGTCTTGCTTACTTTTCTCTTGTTGCTGAGACAAAATATCTGATGCCCCAAAATTAAGGAAGGAAAGGTTTATTTGGCTCACAGTTTGTGGAGGTTTCAGTCCATAATCAGCTGGCTCCAAGGCAGAGTGGCATGGCACAGAAGCAATACTTCAAGGTTGCAGAAGACAGCAAAAGGAACAAGAGCAAAGGAGGAATGAGAAAACCTCATTTTCTCTCTTGTGTTGTAAGCAGGCTACCACCCACCAGGGTGAGTGTAGCACTCACATCTCCCTGCCCTCCTCTTGCACACCTTGGGGATATTTTGTAAATATCTTCAGGATATTTACAAAGTAGGACCCTGGTCCCTGCTGAGTTCCTTAGTTAAACATCTAAACTTCTCAATTTGACACAAGGTATCAACCATTACAATAGGAATCTGGATGACAAAGTGGAAGTGTGGGGAAGGTCTGAACTGACAATGGAGAAATGTTTCTTTTCCCAGTGAAAAGAAGGGCTAGAGATGTAGAAGAAAGTTGCTGAAATCTTATTTTCTGAATTACACATTTTCCTTCTAGATTCAATCCTGTCTTCTTTCTCATTCAGAGATTCTCTCCTTTCCCATCTGAGCCCTGTCAATTCCTCCAACTTCAATGATTTCCTGCAAGCTTTGAACATCATTCTCTTCTTCAATCTCAAAAGCATTCCATTCTCCTCCCCAGAGAGCATCTTTTCTTATTAAAGTATTTTAATAACTTAACAATTGAGTGTAATGTTTTAGTCCATTTCATGCTGCTATAACACAAAACCAAAGACTGGATAGTTCATAAGCAACAGAAGTTTGTATGGTTCACTTCTCTGGAGCTGGAAAGCCTAAGACCAAGGGTTGACATCTGCTAAACACATTTGTGCTGCACCGTAACATGGTAAAAGACATCACATGGCAAAAGACATTGCGAGAGAGGGACAAGAGGGGGTTGAACTCACCTTTAGAACAGACCCACTCTCCAATAGTAACTTTAACCAATTCATGAGGGCAGAGACTGTGTGGTATAATGATCAGCTCTTAAAGACCCCACCTGTCAATACTGTAGCATGGGAGATTAAGTTTTACATGAACACAAGATGTTTGGAAAACAGATTCAAACCATAGCCATGTTACAGGCTGGAATGTAGCTCAATGTTGATGAAACGTTTGCCTAAACTGGGATGGGGAAAGGAGAAAAGAAGAAAGGGAAAAAGAAAGATACATACATATTTCCTTTTCCCTTCCTTCTTTTCTTTATATATATTAAGACAGTTATACTACTAGTTTATTGAAAAGAGAAGTTTGAGCCTATATTGTTTGATCAATTTTTCATGGCTGTGTCTTGTAATATGAGGAACTACTTTGAAGACAACATTATACAGGGTGCAAACCATTGTTACTCTCCTACAATCTTAATTTAAAATTTTATAGCATTGTTTTTATTGTTTATTTTTTCTTTAAAATAAAAAAAAATGCTTGCCTAGTATGCACAAGGTCCTGGGTTCTGTCCTCAGTACTGCACGTGCTCATGCCAAACACAGGAAAGAAATAAAACAGTGAAATTAAATTATGCTCAGCTCAGAATGTGAGTGTATCTGAACATCTTTAAGACTTAAGACTTCTCAGGGCTACCAGGGATCTGTTTATGAGGAACCGAGGGCCTCTTGGTAAAACTTACCTTAAAGAAAGGAGAGCCAAGAGGAAATGACATTTTTGGAATAAGAAGGGTTGAGTGATTTCTGTCAGCATAGCTGCATGTGCTCTCGGGAATCTATGGCCAAGCTCTAGAGTGTGGAGACTAATAAAAAACAGAAATCGATGATGAAATGATGATCATGATGATGCTGCCTGTAATCATGAAACATACCTTACTAATAGCCACCCCGGCCTTAGAGAGGTGTTGGCAGCAGCACTCCTCGCAAGATTCTGTGGCATTAGAGATGGGGCTGCTGCAGTCTTGGGCCAGGTGTGTCTCTAGTAGTGGCTTCTGCCTGAATGGACACAGCAGCAGCTCCAGTTAAAGGCTGTCAATCAAGGAATCAAGAAGTCCTGCTTGTGAAATCCTTGTGAGTCCTCTGAGACATCCTCTGTGGACCTGTGGAACAATTGAGGAGGTAAGAGAAGCAAGGTAAGATACAGAAAAATCCTGAAAGGTGGCAGGCATTGTATCTCTGTTTTATCCCCACACTGATGAGTTCAGCATCAGACTTTAGAAAGGAGACTGGACTTTATGGAATCTTGTAACTTCTACTCACTATTTTGTTTTTATACATGGTAATTTTTCTAAGAAAAATGTTGGAAAGCTCTAGGCAAAGTCTCTAAGGAGAAAAAGGATAGGTTTTCCCTGTACTCAAAACCTCACACAATGTTCTCCAGTTCCCTGGTCCCTTCTGACATCTTCTTAGCAAAACACTGAAAAGAATCAGCTCATGGTACATATGTTACCAAATGACCAAACATTTTATTTACCATAAAGTTTAATGATGCCCTCAAAGGAGCTCCAGCAGCGCAGTAGGTATTCAATCAATACAGATAGAATTAGTTAATTTATTACAGTTTCAGTGACCTCAGTTCCTGAAATTATAGGGTAGTTTTTAAAAATAAAACTCTTCTCACTAGCTGGTGGCTTCTATATATCACAGAAATGATGCTGGTTGTTAGGATTCAATTGTAAGCGTAGCCTCAGGTTCACATCGTCTAATTAGATGCCATCGACTTCAATGTAAACCTTTGCACTATATTTAGGAAGCAAGGAATAAAGGGAATGTTTAGCTTCAGTGCGATAAGTTTTCTCTCTGACTGCCTTCTGGGATTCTCATAACTCAAATGATCTGGGATGAGGTTAACACAGTGCAGGTTTCTCTGGGTTCATCGGGGGAGGAATTTCTTGCCTGCTCTGAGCTGAATGGGCAAGTTTGTCTCCCCATCAGCTGAAGGGAAAGGAGCCAAGCATGAAACAATTGACTATCCTGAGGTTGTTAGCCTCTGGTCATCAAAAAGCCCTTGCTCCTGCATTTCATACCGAGGCCACATGTTTCTGTGTGCCTCTGGTACCTGTCTGTACCGGATTCTGTGCTCCTAAATCACTGGATACACACTCAATCAGTGGCAACAGGAAGGATAGCAAGGGACCTCTAGAAACATCTCCATCAGTCTCTAAACCCACATCGAGTTTTAAAAAGAAATCATCATTGGACAGGACAATTGATAATTTATCAATGGAATATAAATAATATCATCATTAAATGCCAGTTCTTTTATTGATGTGCTACAGACACCATAAAGCAAAGCAAAATAGAGTTGCATGCGTATGTTCTTTCAAAACAAGGTCCTTGACCCATTTTGAAACAAATTCTCAGCTCCTTCGCAAATACCATTGTTGTCTAACACATACAGTATACCTTTTCTCTGGCATAATCCTGCACTCACTTACGTTTTGGATCCTTTGAATTGGGTTGTAATTGCATGTATTGATTCCCAGAGCAGCAGCGTTCATCAGTGGGCCTTTGAGTGGTGATTAGATCATCAGGGCAATAACTTCATCAATGAATTAATGCATTCATTGATTAGCTCATAACTGAATGGACTATCAGTGGAGGAAGTAGGTCACTAGGAGTATGCCTTTGAGGGATATACCTTATCTTTGGCTCTCTTTCTGCTTGCTCTACTTCCTGGCTACCATGAGTTGAGCAGTTTTCCTCTACTGGGCCTTTTGACCATGATGTTTCTGTGTTGAAGTTAACTAAACCATGATCTGAAACCTTTGAAACCATGAACCAAAATAAATTCTTCCTTTCTTAAATTGTGTATGTCAAGTAGTTTTTCCCCAGATGAAAATCTGACTAACAAAAACTGTAGAGTGAGCTTCACAAGGAAAGTGGGACTGTCATGTCACATTTGTTTAAAGACTTTTTGTTGATATTGAAGGAAAGTATCCTTTGTTGACCATTCCAATTGTATTCCCCAGACAACCAGCTCAAATTTCTTTGACATAGCTTCATATTCACTTGTCATACTTGGTGAAAATGTACTTATATGCATCCTAATAAATAATAGTATTTCTGATTTTAAACTTTAGTTAGAAGATATCATAATGTAAACATTATTTTTCTCTCATTATTAGAGTTTCAGATTTGTACAAGTCAATGTCTTTTATTCCTTTTAAGTACTATATAGTACTCCAACAGGCTACATCTCATCTATCCAGTTATATATGGCTGGTTTACTTAAATTGACTATATATGTTTTCCTCTTCTAAAGTGTAACAGAAAGAATACTCGCAGCTGAGATAAAGTACCATGGGATTGAATTTCCCTTCCTCCATAAAACAACTAAAAATAGGACAAAACTAGTGTGATTTCTGAGATATTAACAAGAGGTTATAAGGAACAGTGATCCCTGACAGAGAGGAAATCAGTGAGTTGAGCACAAAGATTGCCCCTATTTACTGCCCTGAAAGTACCCAAATCATAGTGCTGCAACCCAGGTCAAAAGCTCCTGATTAAAAATGAAGCTGAGAGCGCAGGGCAGTGATGGCAAATTTTTTTAGAGTTTTAGTGATAATAAACAGGCCACTGTGGCACATGCACCACCACTGGCCTAGGGGAAAAATTGTGGCAAGTGTTCAAAAGCAGAGAGAGAGAGAGAGAGAGAGAGAGAGAGAGAGAGAGAGAGAGAGGGAGAAGGATAGAGAGAGAAGGGGAGGGGAGGGGAAGGAAGGGGAGGGGAGAAGAGAAGAGAAGAGAAGAGAAGAGAAGAGAAGAGAAGAGAAGAGAAGAGAAGAGAAGAGAAGAGAAGAGGAGAAAGAGATGAGAGAGAGAAAGAAGTGGGGGAGAGAGAGAGAAACAAGAAGAAGGACAAGGAGAGCAGAGAAACACACTGGAAAACTACAGAAAGGCCCATTTGAGAATTGAGAATTCAACATAAAACTGAATTCCTCACTCGCTTGTGAGGAAACTGTGAGCCGGGGAAGACCCACCCAGCGGGGAGAAGAGGAACGCTGCCCAGTGCTCATGCAGGGTTTACGTGGCGCCTGTTCACATCAGCCAGAGTGAAAAATCTTACAGTTCATGGGGCATTGGGTTGAATATTCAGAAGAGTCTTGCTTTAGTTGTGGGGAATAACTATCTTTAGATTAAATGATGCTCTGGTCCCATCTAATGAATCTTAAAAACAAGGCTAAAAAGCATTAATTTGTATCCAAGTGGCTTAACCGTATCCCAAAAAGAAACATCAAGAATATTTATAGGGCTACAAAATATCCAGCACTCAACAAGGTAAAACTGGCAATGTCTGCCTTTCAACAAAAATTATCAGATGTCCAAAGAAGCAGGAAAATATGGACTACAGTGTTCTGGTAAATCGATCAATTGAAACTGACCCAATATGAACATAGATGTTAGAATTATGAGGCAAGCATATTAAGACAGTATTTATAACTATATTCTATATTTTAAAAATGTAGACTAGGAGAAAAAGCCATAAGAATTATTGAATATGTTAAGCAAAAACATGGAAGGTACTTTTAAGAGTCAAAGCAAACCTATATAGATAAAACTACAAGACATTTATATGAAAAATTCACTACCGAGTATTATCAACAAATTAGATGCTGCAAAGTAATACATTAGGGTACTTGAAGATTATAAAAAAAAAACGTCTAAAATAGGTTACTAAGAAAAACAAGACTAAAGTAACAGAAATTGCATCAGTAGACTATAGAACAACTCTAAAGAACTTAATGCACTATAATTAGAGTCACCAAGAAAGGCAGTAGGCAAAAACAAAACAAAACAAAAGCTAGAAGAAGTAAGAGTCCAATTTTTTTCAAAACTTGATGAAAACTATAAACCACAGATCCAAGAATTTCAATGAGCCCTAAGCACAGGAAACATGAAGACACATACACCAAAACTCATAGTCTAATGGTTCAAAACTGGTGGTAAAAAAAAATCTTAAGAGGAAAATAAAGATCCCTATGCAGAAAGGAACATAAGTAAGCATGAGATCAGGTTTTACTACAAGTAAAAAGATACCTGAGCAACTGGGGAAAATATCTTTCCAACATGAAGGCAAAATAAAAATATTTTCCAATGTTCAAGAGCAGAAAACGTTTATTAACAGCAGACATGCACCACAAGAAAGGTTAAGGGCATCTCTTAGGAGGAAGGCAAATGACATCAGATGGGAGTCTGCATCTATACGAAATGAAGAACACTAGAAATACTAACTTCTTGGGCAAACGTATAAAATTTCTAAATTATTTAAATACCTTTAAAAGAGAATTGACAGTTTAAGTAATATAATATGAAGATAATGACATATACAGAGGCAAAACATTTAAATAGTAGCAATATAATACTAATATTAAAACAGAGAGAGAGGTTAAAAAATACGATAAATATCACACAAAGTCCAGGTGGGGTGTATTGGAAGGATGAAACTGGAAGATTTTTATACCACTTGTAAAATGGCAGGCTATCACTTGAACATATATTGAAAAAAACCTTTAAATGTCTTATAAATTCTAAAATAACCACAACAATAGCAAAACAAATAGTTATAGCTAAAAAGCCAATGTGGAAGATAAAGTTGAATAATAAAAATGTATCAAAAGGAGGTTCTAAAAGAAGGGAAAAATAACAGATGGGACAAAAAGAAAATAAATAAGGTGGCAGATTTAAACCTAACCATATCAATAATTACATTGCATAATTGACATAGTTCACTTAAAAAGCAGAGATAATTAAATCAGATTTTTAAAGAAAATAAACCCTTGTAACATACTACCTAGAATAAATTTATTTTAAATGTAATTGCAAAAGCAGTTTAAAAATAAAATGATGGAAAAGATATATCTGTGAACATTAGTCAAAAAAACAGATGGAATGGCTATATTAATATCAAAATAGATTTCACTGCAATGAATATTAACAGGGATAAAGATCATTTTATAATTTTAAATGGGACAACCAATTTTAAAGGCATACTATTAAACATTTATGCAACTAATGACAAAACTTTAAACTACTGTACATGAATCAAAAGCTGATAGAATTGTAATCAAATCTACAATTATAATGTGAAATTCAATTATAATTCCCCCTTTTAATTTCAATACCCCCTCAATAATTGATAGAATAAGTAGGTAAGTATCTGTAAGAATATGGAGAATTTAAACCATATACTTGTCCCTTGCTATCTCTGAGACATCGGTTCCAGGTCAAGCCAACCCTTCTTCCTACTCCACAGATACAAAAATTCATGAAAGTTCAAAGACCCTTATATAAAATGAAGCAATATTTACATACAGCTTACACACATCTGTATATTTTAGATCATCTGTAGTTTATTTATAATACCTAATACAATGTAAGTGCTGTGTACATAATTGTTCTTCTATACTGTTTAGAGAACAATGATAAGAGAAAAAAAGTATAGATGCAGTGTTTTAAAAATATTTTGATCCACAAATACAAAAGGCTAGCTATACTATCATACATCTCAACTAACTGACATTCATAGACTATTCTGGCCAACAAGAGTAGAAGATACATTCCTTTCACGTGGAACATTTACCAAGACAGACTATATTATGGATTACAAAACAAGTTACAATAAGTTTATATTTTTTTATTTTATGAAAAAAAGTAAAACAAACTTTCATAACACAATAATAGAATAGCAATAGTTAATGGATTGTGTATTGTTACCTTTTAAAAGTAAAACAAAATTTCATAACAAATTAATAGGAGAATAGCAATAGTTGATATATTGCATACTGTTATCTTTCAAGTAGTTACTCAGATTACAAGATTATGGGCATAAAAAATTCTTCAAAAGATATTAGCATGACCCTTTTTTTTCAATTAACTAAGCGACACTAGTAGTATAACTAACTTGTATTTTTTTCCCCTTCCTTCTCTTTCCCTTTCTCCCATCCTAGCTCCTTTTTCCTTTCTTCCCACTTCACGATATCTATAAAATTAAAAATATTCAAGTTAATGTCAGTCATGATGAATGAAAATTAAAATTACAATGAAGGAAGTGCAACTCAGATTACAATGAGGTCCTCATCTGTTTAAATGGTTAAAATTAAAAAGGCCTGCTGTGTCATATATATAAAGTGCTTGAGAGGATATGGAGGAATCTGAATTCTGATATACCACTGTTAGAAATGTAAAATTATGCAACCACTTTGGAAAACTGTGTAGAAATTCCTCAAAAAGGTAACCATATACCTGTCATTTGACCCAGTTATTTCACTGGTAGATATTTACCCAAGAACATAAAAGCTTATGCTTATACCAAAAGTATGCAAATAATCTTAGGCATTGTATTTGTAAGTTGAAAAAGGAGCAATCCAAATATCTATTAGTATATGAAGGTATCAACAAGTTATGATGTTCCATGAAAAACTTCTTAGCAATAAAAAGGAATGCACAATTGATTCACACAACATGATCAATCACAAATTATTTATACTGTGTGAAAGAAGCCAGACCAAAAAAAGAGAGTACATACAGTATGATTCCATTTTTATAAAACTCTAGAAAAAGAAAAAGAATCTACAGTGACTGAAAGCAGATCAATGGCTGTCTAGAGAAAGGAAAGGCGGGTGTGGGAGTTCAGGACAAAGACTTTACAGAAGAGCACAATGAAACTTTGGTGGTGATGGGTGTGTTCTTATCTTGATTTTGGTTTCAGTGTATACACCCACACATACTCCATACACAATGCAGTAAACCCAACATCAGGTGGTTGCAGATACAACCAAAGTTTCTCATCAGCTAACCTTGAGATAGGGAGATAATCCTAGATTCCCCAAGAAGGCCCAAATTAATTGCATGAGTCTTTGCAAGTAGAGAACCTGTCTGGGCTCTGATCAGAGAAGTATGTCTGCATGAGAAGTGGCTGACACACTGTGGCGAGTTTTGAAAGGAACGTGCTCTATGCAAGGACCAGGAAGGTCTCAGAAGTTAGAGACAACAAGGAAATTGTCTCACGCGGAAGTTCTCGGAGGAATGCCGCCCTTTCTGCCTGCAACTGGGTTTAGGCCCTGTGAGAGCACCCATCCTGAACTTTTGACCTACGTAGCTGTAAGGTAATAAACTTGAGCCACTAAATGTGCCATAATTTGTTTTGACAGTAGTGGAAAGGGAATGCCTCATACTTATTACAACATTTACTGTGATTATACTTCAAAATTTTCCTACTCTGTTAAGTAAAATGGTATTTTTTCTAAATTTGATTTTCCATTATCACTGAGTTAACCTTCAACTCATATATTTCCTCTGTTATAAATTTCATATTCTAGCCTTTCAGTTATTTTTCTAATTGGGCTATTTTATTATTGATTAATTTTTTGTGTGGAACTCTACTTTTTCCCACGTACATTTTAGAATCCATTTTCAAGTTACCAACTATAGTGGCAGCTCCCTGAGGACAGAAAGTTTAGCCTGTTTTGTTTGCAGTGTAATATCTAATACGAAGAGTAGTGTTGACACACTGCATGAATATAATAAACATGTGTTGAACCTATAAATGAATCTCTGTGGTATCAAATGGAAATCTTCCTTCCAAAGGGCTTGTATTAGTTTCTTAGGGCTACCCTACCACTGAGTGGCTTAAATAACAGGAATTCCTTGTGTCACAGTTCTGGAAACCGAAAGTCCAGGATCAAGGCTCTTTGTCTCTGTAACCCAAGGCATTCCTCGACTTGTGAAAGCACAACCACAGTCTCTTCCCCATCTTCACATGGCCATCATCATTCTCCCTCTGTGTCTGTGGTTTCACACACCATTTTTTTTTCCTGCATCTTCCTGTGTATTTTGCCTCTTCTTACAAGGACTTAAGCATTAATGATTTAACCTGTTCCAGTATGATCTCATCATGACTAAATAAATTCATAATGTCCCTATTTCCAAATAAGTCACATTTCCAAGGGTTAGAATATTTTATTTATTTATTTATTTATTTATTTATTTATTTATTTTTGATTCTGGGAGCAGAACCCATGACTTCCTTGGCCCCTTAGATACATTTTGTGAGGAACACAATTCACTGTATTACAGTGTTATATATCTTCTCCTATTCAACCTCTTCTGTCCTTCAATAACAGTTGTAAATACTTCTCCACACAATATATATTTTTGTTAAATTTATTCCTAGGTATCTATATTGTAATTGTTTTTGCTATTGAGAATATATTACTTATTACCTTTTACAAATTGTTACTAAGGTGTGGGAATTGTGTTTGGTTCTATCTATTGATCTTTTATATAGCAAACTTGTTGAACTGTCTTCATAGTTTTAAATGGGTCTTCTGATGTGTGGAATAATGAATTTTAAACTCCATATTTCTTAATTTAGTTATGTGTAGAAATAATGTGATATAGAATATAAAGACCTCAGCTGATAATATAAGTACAAAGTTTGAAAAGTAGAATATTGACTTAAAGACAAATACTTAGATAAGTAAAAGATTAGTGAATAGTTACAAGCTGGTTGCATTAAAATTCAAATTAAATCTGAATTTTGCTAAAACAGAGTTTTTTCTAACGTCTGTTTGATAAGGACAGAAAACTTTCTCAAGAAATTCAACATTTGTGGTATCAAGGGGTCTTGTTTTATAGTTTTTAATATGCCTATTATGATAACTAACTTTGTAAGAATGTTTATTATAAAGAATTGTTTTCTCAAAGTTGTATTTTATGTTAATAATACTTGGTGGTTTTCCCAACTACCTTGGGGATTATGAAGTCACTACAACATCCCTTTTCTATCTTTAACAGCCTCAAAAACAGATATGAGTTCTCTTAAAATTAGAAACACTGTTAAAGGACATTTTAAAAGTATATTTACAAGTAAATTTAAGATACACCAGCAAATTAGGTTTCAAACATCATAATCTTGTTGTGCTGTAAGAATAGTCTTAGAATTTTCTAAATAAAAAAAATCATATCATTTGTAAATAATGAAATTTTTTCTTAAGTCCAAACATTATAGTTTGTCTTATTTTCCTATTACATTAACATCATCAGGTTAATATTAAATAGTATAGACCATCAGTACAATGCTGAAGAATGAATATTTGTTATAGGCTTTTGGCAGATACTTTTCATTGGATAAAAGGTTTGCAAACAGAAATTCCATTTTATTTCTAGTTTGCTGGACATTTTTGAAAACCATGGTTTATTTTGAACTTTAGTAATGCTTATTTTTTGTATGCATTTAAATGAGTATATGCTTTGATTTTTTTAATCTTTCAATGTGCTTTTTATTGATAAATTTTTCTAATAGTATTTTGAATTTTGAGGATAAATTGTATTTGGTCCATTTTTAATTTTTTTAAAAACTGCTGAATTCAAGCTATTAACATTTTTATCAAAATATTATATGTGTGCTTCCAACAAAATTGATTTGTAATTTTCTGGTCCTGTATACTGTTTTTCAGTCTTTCAGTCTACATTACACTAGTCTCCAAAAATTAGTTGAACTGTCTTTTGTTCTATTATCTGGAAGGATTTGTAGAAATCAAAGATAATTTGTTCTTAACCACTAGAAACTACCCCTCCAATTTGACCATTCTGTGTCATCTTACTTTTCCAGTAAAATATGCTAAAAAATACTCATTTACCCTTGGTTTCTTTCCAGTTTTATAAGTTTTCTACCATTTACTCATTCACTTACCATAAGGAAAAGTAGTAAAGTCCTTTAATTAAGGAGCTCAGAGACAAGTTGATATGAATTGTTCTGTTATTTTCTCTGCAAAAACAAAAACAAAAACAAAACAAAAATACCCAGATCTGTCTCTTCTTTTCTAAATCTTAATCATCTTTTATACATTAATTTAGTCTTTCCCCAAGTGGTCCACGCTCTTTTCTTTCTGTTCTTCTATAATGTTTCATACGTAAGAAATATGTTGGAGGTGGCGATTTACCTCAAAGCCTCCTCCTACTTCTTTGAGGAATCTAGTGGGAAAAGTTTCTGGGAAAAAATCATACTGTGCCAAGTGCTAGATTTTAGGGTGCTGGGAGATAGCATAATAATCAAATTCTGGGGTTCAATTCAAGGAACACTAATCTCTTATGGTTATGACCTAATACCATAATTTTGGTACATATATGTCTTTTGCTGATCTACAAAGTCTTGAAAGACAGGAATCCAACTGAAAATGAGCAATTTATCCATACAAACAGGTTTCTAATATCATATTATTTTCTGTTTTCTTCTTTTTATCTTTAAGAATTTACAACAGCCTATTCAAGTGTTCTTGCCTGGCTACACATAATGAAAAGACCCTGTGTTTGCTGGAGTGAAGTCATACCTTCTCATTCACTGTAGTGTGATGGTGACAGACAAGTCAGTGAGAAGGGTGACTTTCTGATTCCTTGAGTCAGAGTCAGAGATGTAAAGTGTGGCAATCTTTAGTGATCTTTCCTCACCTGCAGATTCAACTCAACATTCAGGGGCTACTTTGTCTTTCCAAATTTGACTTTCATTAGAAAAAAAGGCAGCCACTTTCCATATGCAGGGTTCAATTTAACCAGAATATGAAAGAAACTAACAGGCCACAGCAAGTCTTCAGATGTGTATGGGCCTCTCAAAGGAACAAATATCCCTCTTCAAATTAAGCACAGTTGACCTGAAGCCCAAGAAGAGGGATCTTTAGGAGTCAGAGATGTATGTACCATCCTCCTTCAGGGTACAGAGGACTCTAAAGCCTCTGAAAGCTAGAATGAATGCCTTCCATCCTGAAAGTACTCACTCAGCAAGGACTGAGCAGCTAGAGCTGAGACCTCTATGGACTGACACTGTGCCAATTTATTTCCTCTCTAGGTCTGTGTTCTGGATGTCTGAGGAATGACAAGTACAATTATGTGTTCTATGAATTGTGCCACGAGTTTACCCTTAGAATTTGAAGCAGAAATATAAATTCTAAATCTTTTGCCTGTGGATATAATTTTCTCTGTAAAAGATTTTCTTTAAAAAATAACAGGTCTGAGTGGCAGCAATCACAGATTGTTAGTGACTAACCAATAAATATTTATTACTTTACCTAGAAGGAAATCTGAGGTAGGGGACTCACTGGTTCACAAAACTAAGTCTTTCCATTCTGATGATGCTCTTCCATTTTCAGTGTGTCAGTTTTGTCCTCAGATCAGCTTCTGTTGTGGTCACAAATAGTTAGCAATTCTAGGCTGTAACAGTAGCAATGCATATATCATGCATATGTCAACATGCAAAGGAAGAAGATATTACTTCTTTTATGTCTCTTCCTATGTATCTCTCTTATGCAAGAGAACCTTCGCAGAAGCCTCCCGCATGCTTCCTTTCAAGTTTTATTGGTCAGAATTATGTCATATGCTCAAACTAAGTCAATCACTAACACAGGAAATAAGGTCACTGATTGGCTTAGGACAATCAAGCTTGGATCTGAGATTGGGGCCAGCTTCTCTTGAAGCACATGGCTTAGTGAAGTTGAGTGGAATATGAATAAAATCAGAATTCCTTTGGGAGGAAGAAGATGAGGTAGAAAATGAATACAGGCCAAGCAATCAATAATAGATATCACACCTGATTTCTCCTGAATAAGGAGGTTTCCCAGCCCAAGTGCAGACTAGAAGGGGATCAATATTTGCTCTGGTGGTATTTGGAATAGACTCAAAACAGCCATAGGAGAAAAAAGTGGGTGTTCCAGCAGAGACAGAGTAGATCAATAAGAGACTACCTATGAATATTGGCTCATTTCCTCCAGGGCCATTTCTTCAACGTTAGATGCTGTTGCCTCCATCTCTCTTGTGAAAACTAACTTAATAAAGCTTGAGGCAAGCTTTAAAATTGCCAAGGTGGAGGTTTTGACTCTTTTCAAATAGCAGGATTAACAAAAACCTCAGGAAGCTTCTCCACAAGGAGCCATTAGCAAAAAGCACTGACAGCTGGATGGCTGGAGTCAGTTCACCGGGCCAGGCCCCCTCTGTGTGAGTGGGTGGGATACCACTGTCCACATGTGGGCTTGTGGAAATCCTTAGGCAATGTCCGCCTCAGCAGTAGGGAACTGGCTGGATATCACTTTTCCTCCTCCTTAGAGGCATTTTGGATACCTGGACAACCTAGGGGTCAGGTGAGAAAGGGTACAGGTAGGAAATAGAAGAAGCAGAAATTAAATTCAAAAGATCATTTTTTTACTGACTGAAATTTCTTTGGACCACTTCTATTAAAAACACAGCAGCAGCAGCAGCAGCCTCAACTGGGAGCTTGGTATAAATGCATTTTCTGAGGTCACACTCACCCTATTGAATCAAAATCTTCGGTTTAGAGGCATAAAAATCTGTATTTTAAAGGGCTTTCCGGGTATTTCTCCAAGTATAAAAGGCACGGCTTTAGGTCTTTGTTGAGCCGGTGGCTTGTCTAAGCTTGTCTAGTGATATGTCTAAGGGGAAGGGGATAGGGGATAGGGTGGGAACATGGATATACACTGGGTAAGGCCCCAGACAGCCTCTCTGGAAACAGTTGATTAGCTAGCTGCAAAAACTGGTGAAAACAGGCAGGTTCTGGAAGAAACACAGCAATAATACCCAAGTGGGTGTTTATTCTGACACATTTCATCAATTTATACTAACACCCAAGTGTGTCAGTAATGTCATGGACATTACAGGGAGGACTTTTTTTTTTTTTTTTTTTTTTTTTTTGCAGCACCGGGGATCGAACTCACAGACTCGCACCTGCCAGGTAGGTGCTTAAGCTGCTAAGCCAAACTCCCAGCCCTGGTTTTTTGAAGCAGGGTCGCACTATGCAGCTCAGGCCAGCCTTGCGCCCGTGTTGTACCCCAGGCTGGCCTCGAACTCACAACGCTCCGCCCACCTCAGCCTCCCGAGTGCTGGGATTAAAGGCGTGCGCCACCACGCCCGGCTTACAGGGAGGACTTTAATGACAGAAAGGCTATATACTCGGGGGCACTATAGGTGTCTGCTTGTCTGTGCGGTGTGCAAATCTAGGAGGAACCTATGATTTTACTGGGACCTAGGATTGTGCGGTGTGGCAACATTGCTGATATGCTCCTGAGATCAAAGTATTTTAGGTCTATAAAGGAGCATAAATCTCGATGCCTTCCAGTTATAAACCAAAGGAAGGGAAATAATTTGACCAAGACCACATGGTTAATTCAGCAGCAGATCTAAGATCTTGAAAATTCAATTAATCTTTAGAGAACAACTCAAAAGAGACACAGAAGTAAATGCTGAAAAATATTAGCTTTACTCCAACAACAATAACAAAATCCCACAAATATTTTAAACGATGAGAATGATTATAAGTCATATTCAATTCATTGTATAGTGACAAAAATTGTATTTATGAAGTAAATCTGTTACAACTTTATCTTATTTATGTCATATTGTTTATATTGCATCAATAATTATATTTATGAAGATAAACACACACATAAACACATTTTAAGAAGGTTAGCAAAGTGTGAGTTGCGTTTTAGGGTGCCTTCCCCAGACTGTCAGAGACTTTGCATTGTCACTGCTGATGCCACCAGACCTCCAGGAATGCCTTTGGTCACACAGTGCCCACCCACACAGCTGCTGGAGCCCAAGGAGCCATTTACTGGTCTGAGAATCACTAGGAAATTTTACCATTATCCAAGTCCAATGGTCTGATTTGATCCAACTTTCTGGGGAGATGCTCAGGTATGTATATTTAAATAAAAATGAAGAAAACCAACAAAACGAACAAACAAACTTCCCCAGGTAATTATGCTTAAGGGAAGATTGAAACTCAGTGGGCAGGTCAAATTACCTTCCAGCCTTGGGGGCCCCCAGCATACCTTGTTTGTGAATTTAAGTGGACAGTGCAACAGGAGGTTAATAAACTGTTTAGAATGCTGGTACTGTTTACCTGAAGTCTGAAGAGTACATACAGTTTCTGTGAGTTCACCCACAGCCTGACTGTGGTATAAGAGATGGTAGCAAATTATTTTCTACTTCTTCAATTAAGAAGTAAACCCTATCTACTTTTACTCAAACTTAGGCCAACTTTAATGATTTGCTTGATTGGCATAATGGAATGTACTGTGCAGAAGGGATGTTTTAGAACTTCTTAGGAAAGTCATAAGAAGCTGTTCTAGTTTGTGTTTAGATGTCCCCTGCAAAGCCTCATGCAGTCATAGGGTTTTTTCAGAGGTGACTGAATCTAGAGTGTGTGATGCTGGGATTAAACACTGATTGGTTTGGCATAGTTCTGGCTAGGATTATTGGTGTGAGTGCTATACCCACCCTAGGGCAGGTAGCCTGCATACAATATAAGGAACAGAAAGAGTCTTGCCTCCCTTCCCTCTCTTATTGCTTTTGCTATCTTCCATTGCTGTGAAAGTTTGCCCCTCTGGCATATGCCACTCTGCCGTGGATATAGCCAATCATGGACTGAAACATCTACAAACTATGAGCTAAATAAACCTTTCTCCCTTTAACATTGGGTGTAGGGTATTTTGCCTCAGCGAGGAAACAAAATAAACTAAAATCAGGCCTTATATTTTCCACCCAAGTCTCTTGACTCACTGACTCTGGGAGAAGCCAGATACCATCAGAAGCCCAAGACAGCCACTAGGAAAAGCTGTGCAAAAAATGTTTCTGTGTAGCATAGTTGCTCCAGACATGTAAATGGACAGGCTATCTTGAAAACTCCAGACCCAACAGATGTTCTGTCTTTCTAACTGGGGACAGATCTAGCATCAAATAGCTGTGCTTCTTGATTCTTCTGATAGCACCTAATACTGGCTCTTTTTTTGGCTCTTCTTTCATAGCTTGGTGAATAAAGGGTAGAAATTTGTGATGTACAGAAACATAAGCAGCACAAGTGTCTATAAGCTTTAGTACAACAGATTTTTAAGGATTTTGCAAATTCCAGATAGATATTTCCAAACACAAATCCTTGCCCCTATGTCTTCCCTGCCCAGTCCCACAGATCGTAACATGTAGCTCACATTAGAAGAAAGTTTTTTTCGACCAGTTTTGTTTTCATGGGAGACATGCACACTGCTGTTTCTCTGGTTTTTTTCTGTCTTAATAGGATTTAATTAAATTAGGTATATGATGATTAACAAAGGGTTCTTTAAGGACCTTATTAAGGCTCCATGAAGTGTTGAAACTCTAAATGTAACATACTTAAAAAGGAAGCATGCAACTACAAAGCTGTAAGTTTACAAAGCCTCTTCAAAACCTTAAGGCAAGCCATGGAGTAGGGTCTGTCTGGCCCCATCTCAAAGTCTCCTCTTCCGTATTTGCAGGGCCTCTTCCTGGTGACTCACACTGCCAGAGCACCAATGCCTGACTCGCCAGCCTCCTTCCTTTCTAATTAGAAAATGTTTTTGTGTTTGTTTAAGCCCCTTTTCTAAGTGGTATCGTTAAGAACCAGGTAATTTATCTGAAAGAGTGGGTTTCTCTACCAAATAATCTGTAAAATGCTAGAGGTACCTGGTTTATTTGTTAAACTCAAAAATGATCTTCTCTCTGCCTTTGGAACTGTTTATGTATCCATGTTTCCCTTGGTTTCTAGTAAGTATTCCTAGATGAAAAAAAATAGCTAAACTTCTTTTGATAAGAAGTATAATTCTTTATTAAGTTTAAAATTGGAGATAGTTTTTCATTATGTAGTCTAGTCTATGTATTACCATAAAAATTTTCTCAGTAGTAAAAGCTCATTGGTATAATAGTAATCACCCTCGGGTGGGCCACATGTATTCCATGTACAACCATTTACATGAAAGATTAGAGAAGATGAAAAAAATCAATATGATCATGTGGGAATTATGTTTGAATTTCTCTTTTGTCTAGCTTGCCTTAAAAGTAAATCTACGCTATTTCCAACAAATTACAGTATCTCTTATATTTCTTCCTTGGGTTCATTGAGCAAGTTCCTCAAAAGGGGAGTTTATTCCTTCCCATGGAACCCCAGGAACCCAATTTTTGGAGAACATTTTACTATATCCTTTGATCTTCTAATTTTAAGAGTCTTTAGGTTGGTCCAAATTGTCATTTTCCTTTAAAACAGTATAAAGAACTTTGATTTAGGGAAAAAGGGATTTTACTAATACCAAGACTAGTACTGTCACTTTATAGGGGAGGTGGAAAGCCCGAGGAGATACCTGCAGCAGATGCTAGCCTTCAGAGCCAAGAAATCGCCAAGAGAATTGCCCAGTTTTGAAACATTAAGTCTAGAAATTAATCAGAAATTTGTATTATTCCTCTAATAAAGAATCTTGGTTTCCACAAGAAGGTTGTGTGGCTATTAGATGTATGTGCTTGACAAAGCAGACTAGTTCCTACTGAAGTGTACAGGTGATTTGCAGGCATCCAAAGGAATAATACAGAAGCCCATAAAAGAGAGTACGTAACATTGGCTTTTGTAGATAGCCCCTTCCATATGCTTTGGCTCTGTCAAACTTTTGTTTGAGCTACTTCAAGGTAGTGTCCAATAATATAGTATCATAATATGTCTCTTGAATAGCCTGGGCTAGGCACACAACCTGTGTCACCTACAAGGTGAATTTGCAGGTCTTGAAAACCCTTTTGAATGGCTACCATACTCACAAAAATCCAATGATTCACTTTTAGAGGGAGATTGTGTACACAGTGACAGTTCCAGACACTTTACTGGGTCTGTGTGACCATGACTGGGCTCACTCATCCATCCCAGCATGAGCATCGGAACAATCCAGGCCCATCAGAGCTCTTCTCCAGGATTTTTAAAACTGGAAATAAGGGACGATGCCTCCTTCTGTGATGGTGAGATCTATGTCATGAGGCTTGGGAACTGTCAATAACTATATTTTCTTCATTGCTGAGGAAACACTTCTATCACAAAAAAGAGGGAAGTAATAGAGGGTAGAAGGTAAGTGGTGAAAGCTAGAGATAAAAATACCAAAAAGAGGTTGGGTCTAGACATAACAAAACAAAATGATTTTTTTTTTTTTTTTTGGTGATGGTACTGGGGATCAAACAAGAACTTGAGCATGCAAGACAAGAACTCTACCACTGAGCCACATCCCCAGTCCCCAAGTGATGTTAAGCGACCTAAACTCATTTGTGTCTCTAAAACCCAATGGTTCCTGAGGTTGCTTTCTTCTAATTTTGTAACACATTTCAGTTTCTATTTACTACATTCCCATTTGTGGCTAAGGTGGTGTGAGTTTGCTTTCCTAACATACTGTTGTTGACAGACATTGATGTTGGAAATTGACCACACATGCAAGGCTGGGGTATGGCAGTCCCAAGAACATAGAGTGCCCAGAGCAAGCCACATGAGGAAGCTGCTTTAGCCCAGAGAATGCCTAGCCCCAAGGCAATCTGAGCAGTGAGTAGCTAGGACAACAGGGTGTCATATGGCATTAAGTTGCTAGAAGGTATAAATAAAGGACCCTACAGTGAAGAAGCAGCTCCTTTCCTCCCATCAGGAGGGTAAGGGCTCCACCTAACCTCAGCTCTGTCTCTTCATTTTCTCATCCTCTCACGATCCTTCACCCCAAGAACCTCAAGAGCCACATGGGTTGCCACAGCTGTGAGTGAATGTGGTCTACTATAAGTACTCCGAGTGGCAGCAAACCACACTGAGCACCCAGGCTCTGGTCTACCTATCTTCTGACGGGGCCAGACTGGTTCAAGAGCTGATGGCAAATATCCATTACTTTGTTGAGCATGAATGAGAGGAAAGAGTTTTTGATTCAGCTGGAATCAGTGTTTAATTTCACTGGAAGCAAAAACTTCTGTTCTAAGAGTCTTGACATCAGG
>RJWM01029411.1:0-24509 GCA_004363535.1 Dasyprocta punctata
TTGGCACTGCCCGTCCAAGGAACCCAGAGAAACCTGTGTCATCGACCCCAGAACACAGCCCGATCCAAACCAGCTGGATTCCCCATACTGACCTGAAGACTCCTTAGAGCTACCATGATCCAGTACCACTGTGTGCCCTAATCCCAGCTGGGACATAGATCCAGGAGACACCTGATTGTGTCAGCTGGCCCCACAGGGAGGTGAGCCCCAGTGATGCTGAGGACACGCCTGGGATACTTACAGGGTCCCCACTGAGAGCTCAGGGTGGACGGCAGTGAGCCTCAGACAGCACAGCACAGCCAGACAAAGCTTCCTGAGAAAGTATTTCCAGAGGGGTCCTGGGGATCATCTTCCTCCCCCAGCACAAAATGCCTGACACTGCAACTGCAAGGTAGAGGACTGATTCTTGGCTCACGGTTTCAGAGGGTTCAGTCCCCAGCTGTCTGACTCCCAGGTGGGACCATCATGGCGGGAGGGCGTGGTGGAGGAAAACTACTCACCTCGTGGTGCGCGAGAAGCAGAAAGCAGAGAAGAGTCAGAGAAGAAGGGGTCAGAGACCAGATAGAGTCCCCAAGGTCACAGCCTCATGACCCACTTCCTCCAACCAGGCCCGCCCTGTGGACAGCCCACTCAGCTAAGAATTCATCCACGAATTGATCCGCTCACTGTAGAAAATGTACTATGATCTGGGAGCAGGCATCTCCACCCATGGGGCCTACATGGTCACCTACTTCATGGAACCTGAGGAAACGGGGGGCTGGGTGGAGGGAAGGGATCCGGAAAGGTGAGGTGCTCGGGGCTGTGGGGAGCAGAGGGGAGGCCGAGGAAGGGAGAGGCCTGCAGAGGAGAGAGCTGAGTCACCCCCAGGGCCTTGTGAGGAGGACGAAAAGCCTGGGCTGTGGCAGAGGCTTCTCACCCGGGGGGAGGGACTCCTGGAAGCACCCAGATGGGCACCGCAATGCAACCAGCCCCCCGCACAAGCCGTCTTCACCCTGGAGTCCCCCAGATAGGAACAGGGTCCTTCTGTGCCGCTGAAGGTCACACCGTCCTCAGGGATGAAGCCTGGGAAAGGACGCAGCAGCAGGACCTCAGGAGGACAGCGCCCGGGCCAGGCCAGCAGCCGGGCAGAGCTGGGGACCACGGCCGGGCCTCCTGCACCTCAGCCAGCCCGGACCAGAGAGCAACGGGTGAATCTCGGGTCCGCCCCGCACCACCGGCCCGCCCCGGCGTCTCCAGGGCCTGCCTCCCAGCCGCCCCAGCTCCCTGGGCCGGAAGGACTGAGTTCCAGCCCAGCCTCACTCCCCACCCAGGCTGGTCCGTAAGCGCGGGCTGGCTGCGGGAAGCCTTCTTTGGCGGACACAGAGAATGCGCCGGTGGTGAGGGCGGCGAGGGTGTGAGTCCTTCCTGTGTGCGCAGAGGCGCTGGTGCTCCGGTCCTGACCCAGCGCCCCGCTGTGGACACCACACCGCCCCCACCAGCGCGCCGGGCCAGGCCACTCCCAACCCACAGAGCCCAAAGCCCCCGCAGCGTCACCCCAAAGAGCCCGGCCCCAAGTCCGCATTCACAGCCGGCAGCTCGGGGACACAGGACCGCTTCCCCGGGACGGGACCCGCCCTGAGTAAGCAACACTCGCCGTTTCCTCTGAACGCGGCTCCGCACACCAGGCGCGCTACGGGTGCCTGGGAAAGTTAGCGAGCGACAAACGTGTCAGTGCAAAGGAAATACTGCGGGAGGAAAGCAGCGAAACCCGCAGACTGCTGTAAAACGCCCGGAGCAGCACGGCCCGCCGCTGTGGGGGCTGCGGGGCCCATCCGCAAACACAGGCCCCGGAGCGCGCACCTCAGGGCGCGAATGTCAGGAACAAAGCTACCCGGGGACTCCCCTCCCTGCCACGCGCCGGGAAACGGCCCCCCACTGCAGCTCGGCCTGGGGTTACAGCCGCGGTCTATGCGATCCACAGTGGGGTCCGGCCAGGCCCTGCGCCCCTGGTCTTCTGGGCTTGCGAGGCCCTGGAGGTCGGAACCGCAGCTCACACGTGCATTAGTGACACTCGGAGCAGGTGTGATGCAGCCCATTGCCCCTGCGTGTGTGCGTGCGCGTGTGTGTGCATGTGTGCATGCGCGCGCGCGTGTGTGTGCGTGTGAATGTGTGTGTGCGTGTGTGCGTGCATTCGTGTGTGCGTATGTGTGCATGTGGGTACGTGTGTGCGCTCATGTGTGTGCGTGTGAGCGTGTGTGTGTGTGCGTGCGCGTATGCCCGCAAAGCCCTAGGCAGGGATCGGCGCGGGCCCCGGGCGGCCCCGAGCTCGTCCCCCCGCCCCCCGTCCCCCTAACCCTGGAGTGGAACCCCGACTCCAGCTGCCGGGGAGCTCTGGCGGCCGCACCGCGCCCTCTCCGGGCGGGCTGCGCTCCTGCCCCAGACGCAGCGCGGGTGAGAACCTTACGTCGCTGCGCCGCCCGGTGGCAGACAGGAGGACTGCAGGCCCCGCGGCAGCCGGACAGTGCGCTCCGGGCCCGACGACCCCTGTCCGAGCGGCGGTGGAGACTGCACCCCCCGGGTCCCCGGCAGCTGCTGATGCGGCCGGAGCTGGTCTCAGGCCCTGGCACGGGCCGGCGCTTGCGCCCAGTCCCCCCGGGTGGGGGCCCTCAGCAGGCACCGCGACCCCCCGGATCGTGCTCGCGCGGCCCGGGGCCCTGTGGGCGGAGGAGCGGGGGTCCCGCGCGTGCAGGGGGCGCAGGGGGCAGCGGGGGCGGCGCCTGGTGGTCCTGTCGCGGCCCCAGAAGTGACCCGGGGGCCGGGGAGGGGGGCGGACGTCCTGCCGGGCTCGGGGGTGCAATGCGCGCTGGGGGGCCCGGCCCATGGCCCTAGAACCGCACACCTGCTCCTCCCGGCCCCCTCCCCGCCGTGCCACGCAGGGGAGACCGGCAGGGGCGGGAGGCCAGGGGCCGGCGGGACGCACGCAGCTCCCCCTGACCCGGGCAGCCATCTGCTCTGGATTTTCTGGGTTCCGGTTTCCAATATTCCAGTCGACTGCTCCCCCAAGGACAGACGCGCCTGGCAGGCCTGGCCGCAGGGGTTCGGGAAATGTCCCCGGAGCCTCGTCCCTCAGCATTCACCCCTAGCCCTGCGCTCCCTTTTCAAGAGACACAGACGATTGACAACGCCGAGCGCCCCCGGGGATCCGAACTCCCAGCCCTGCGGAGCCGGCATCCCCTAGGGACGGGCTTGACCCGCCGGCTCAGGGAGACCTGGGGAGACGGCTGGGGGCCGCGCGCCCTCTGGTGGCCTCTTGGGAAATGGCAGCACATGGCAGAAACCCGGGGCGTTTTCCTAAAGCAGCTCTGCCCGCCTAGTTCGGTCTGGGGGAAGCCTGAGTCCCTCGGTGCATTTCCCACGGCGGGCAAGGCCCGTCCGCGTCGGAGCCCCAGGCCCAGGCCCTGCAAGCCCCGCACGCAGCTACCGCTCCTTTCAAAGCGCCTCACCTCTCTGCAGAGCAGGCGGTCCTTTTATGAGTTCCTGCAAAACAGAAAATGCACACCCATGCGATGGACTCCAGGAACGCCTGAGCGATGAAGATGGAATTACTGAAGCACCTTAGAAGGATTATTTGCTTATATCGTTGCAATTAAATTTTCTGTGGTTTCAAACACGGATAACCTATTAAAGGTAATGTTTAACAGAGGCTGGATCAAACATTTTAAAATCAAAGCGCATTAGCATTTATTTATTATCTACCTTGTACTCGGTTCCTCTGAGCACTGGGCACCGTGTCTGTGTACACACGCAGTCCATTTAATAGCCGCATGTGGTGGTGAAAGCCTGTAATGCCAGCACTCTGGGAAGGCTGAGGCAGGGGGACTGCAAGTTCAAGTCCAACCTGGGCAGCTCGGCAAGAGGCTGTATCAACATTTCAAAAATAAAATAAAATAAAAATAATTTTTTAAAAAGACAAGTTAGTAGTTCAGTGTGAAAGTCCTGAGTACATTCCTCAGTACCAGACCAAATAATAATTGCCCTAACACACCTCCATAAAGGTGCTCTGATCTTTAGATCGCTAAAGAAACCACAGACAAAAAACAAGTGATCAAGGGCCGGAGTTTGGCTCAGTGGCTTAAGCGCCTGCCTAGCAGGTGTGAGGTTGTGAGTTCGATCTCTGGCGCACAATAAATAAGTAAATAAAAAACGAGTGTTCAGGGTTCCCACCCATTTGAGTGACAGCAAAGTGTGTGGCCCCTGCCCTCCCCTCTGCTGCCTGTTATATAGGAGTCTGTAGTACCGGCAAGAAGCGCCCACTTCTAAAGTACCTTTCCGCAACAAATGCTGATGGAATTTTTTTTAATTACACGACAAATAGAATTCAGATCGGAGAGGTTAAAGTAAATCCTTAAAAGGAAAAGGATGTAGTACATAGATTCAGCAAAAAGTTTCCTATACGAAGACGCCTTTGGAAAAGAGACACAGTCCGGAACAGCGCCTTCAGTCTAATTACGTGAATGTATCTGGGACCTGGAAGACCATCATGGAATCGCGCACAAAGCAATGGTAACTAATCCCTCAACGATATAAACCACAAGTTAACCAAAAGCACAGCTTTTGAATAAGATTTGAAAACACAAATAGACACACTGCGAAAAGATGGCTCTAGTTATCAAAACATTATGAATAATGTAAAAACAAAAACAAAAAAACTTCAGATGATTAATTAATCTTAAACTTCATCTTTTCTAAAATTAAATGACCCAGGCTGGGTACTGGGCCTGGAAAGAATTTAGTTAGCATTTATAAACTGTCAGCGTAAATGTCTTTCCAAGAGACACATACTATGATTTTAATTCAAGAAGCCAATTCAGCGTTTATAAAAGGTAACTAAATCCATCAGCGTGCCTGACCAGTTTTCTTTTTGCATGGATGACTGTGCTTCCTAATTTTATTCACTAGATTGCATTGTAAGTGTTTAGATTAATGACAGTTATGCGTATATTACTATGTTATGTATACTAGTGTATACGTAAAGAGAAGGTGTCCGCAGGTTTCCGGAGCAGTCAACATTAGAAAGTTGACTCTTCTTCAGCTTGGTGCTCCTTAGGCCAAGAGGCCTGAGTAAACTGAGGCAGGGGTCTCTGGGTCCCCCGTCTGGTGCAGTGTTTGGCAAATAGTCTGCTCTCCCTGAATGGTTTTCCTAAGTCCTGGGTAACAACGTCTAGGATGCAGCACTGATCACGAGAGGTTTCTACATCTCACCAGGACGTATGTCATTCTCCTCTGCCAACTTGGGCTTTTTACTACTGGGACAAACCACCAAGCCCTGGAGAGGACCGGAAGGGCTTCAGAACCAACCCACTCAGTTCTCACCAAGGACACACGGAAGTGAGGGTTTAAAGCGGGCCCGAGAGCCCTGCCAGCCTGGTACTGCTCTCTCCTGTGCGGGCAGCAGAAGGCTTAGAGGGCACCCACAGGACCCATAATAGTCTGTCGTCTCTGTCGCCGGGGACCCAGCCAACTGTCACCTTCCTAGCATGGGGCAGTGCAGGTAAACAAAGTGAACAGTGAACACTGGGGAGCCCTGAATCCGTCCTCCACAGCAGCGGGGAATATGGAGAAAGGGCGGATCACAAAGGGAGGTGGGGGATGTTTGCATTCAGTGTCTTTACCATAGAAAGCACTACTTCAAGAATTAGCAGAGACACAAGATGGAAATAACGACTTTGTTCCGTACAAGTATCTGGCATGTTGAGAGGCCACACGGAGACCAAGGGACAGAGAGAGAGAGACAGAGACTGAGAGACAGAGACAGAAAGGCACAGAGACAGAGACAGAGAGACACAGAGACAGAGAAAGAGACAGAGACAGAGAGGCTCAGAGACAGAGACAGAGAGACACAGAGAGAGACACAGAGACAGAGAAAGAGACAGAGACAGAGACAGAGAGATACCTATGGATCTGTGCCTTTACTGGGTCTGAACAGGTTCCCTCTGTGAAGTTCTAGTTTCTAACTGTTTGGTGTTATGGTTTAGAGCTGAGTGTTCCCGCAAAGCCTCGTGTATTTGGAAAGTGATTGAATCATGGGGGTGCAATGCTCAGTGATGGAGTCGTCCACCAATCCATCCATAGCTGCCTCTGTTAGGAGGCAGGGCTTGGTTGGAAGCAGGGCCCCTGGGGTGTGACCCAGAAGGGTATGTCTCCCTCTCCAGCTCCTCCCTTTGCTCTCTGCTTCCCGGCCACCCCGATGTGAGCAGTTTGCTTCTGCCAGACTTTTTCACCACCGCATGTCTGCTTTTGAGCCAGCCAAGCATGGACTGAAACTTCCGAAACTGTAAGCCAAAAGAAACCTGTCCTCCTTTAAATTGCAGGTACCGGGTAATGTTTCTCGGTGACAGGCAGTCGCAGTGAGGTGAGGAGGAAGTGGCTGTGACCTGTCTGTACGGTCCCTTGGCAGGGCTGCACATAGCTGCCCCGGGGAGCAAAGCCACCAGGAAGCAGCTGTGTGAGGATAACATCTGGAGGCAGCTTTTGGAGAAACTGGGCTGGGGGAGGGGGCTGACCCAGAGACCATTTCCAAGGTGACTGGGCCCTGCTTCTGGTAGGTGAAGGTGACGCTCACATTTACCAAGGCTCCTCAGAGATCACGTGGCGGCTGGTCTTTCTCTCAGCGGTCGCCTCCTCCCTGTTTGTTCTGACACATGTAGCATCGAAAGAAAATGTTTCTAGAAGCAACAAGCTAATTGCCCAAAGCTCTACCTTCTTAATTAATTAATCCAATCGGCCTTTAGTCATGCTGGCTCCAGATATCTGGCCCTGGCTCAGAAGAGGGAGATTGCCAATCAGAATGTTTCATTAGTGGCTGAGCAATATCCACTCAGGGCTGGCGGCGGGCGAATGCTAACTGAGTGTCCACAGAAGGTCAAAAGCTTTCTGGGTCTGAACCAGACTCTTGTCAGGTAGACTCAGTCCAGGAATGTTTTCCTACCCTGAAAACCTCATTAGCATAGACTGCCAAAGTAATTCAAGCCAGGCCCCTGCTCCATCAATGAAATATAGAAGTTCGGTAGAGCTAATTAATAGTATAAAGTATCACTTAAATTACTTTTCAAGCATTCTCAATTACCTTAGAAGGAGCAATTGACAATCATTTGGTACATGAGGTATGAATCAACTTTAGCTAATTCATTAGGCGAGTCCCCCGAGCCCCAGGCAGACCATACTCTCACAGTGTGGTATAAGTGAATGAAACTGTTTACACCTTGAACTAGTAGAACCACATTGCCTTAGAAATTCCTCTCCGCCCCGGGCTGACATCTACCGGACTCTGCTTCCTGGCATTTCTGTTCTAAAGGACAAAGTGCCGGCACTATGCATGGCTGGGTCAAGTCTGCCTTCTCAGCCTCCTCCCCATGTCGCTGGGACTCAGCTCACCCCTCTGTGGATGGGGGCTTCGCCTCCGAAGCTGCTCATCACGCAGCCCCTGCTGTCCACAGCTGCAGTGGACGTCGGACGTCCTGGCCAAGCCCGGCCACTTCGTGGGGGGACTCATGTCCCGTATCAAAATCTCAAAAATGTCAACCATCTCTTGGGCGAATCTGTTCCTCCAGGGAAATACTATCTGTGTATTCCTGCCTTAGACGCCAATGAGTCTGACCGCTGCCTGGGGAGGGGAGGCAGCTTAAAATGGCTCAGGAAAGCCTTTTAGAAGAGCGCACCGTCCCCCCGCCCCAGCTTTCAGTTCCTCCTCTTGTCTTCAGTTCCACCCAAAGCCCAGCCTCCTGTTTGCAAGCAGCCAGGGCTCCACACATCACCCCCGGCTTCATCCTCCTCTCTGCAGTCAGCCTGGGCGGCAGCCTCTCCTCCCTCAGCTGAGCTGCCCCATCCCTGCACCCCACAATGGCTGCCCCCGTCCTTCCCTCCCTGGTGCAGGGTGAGTGCAGATGTAGGGCCCCAGGCCCTGCCCCTGCCCCCCTGCTCCTGTGAGGGCCCCGAGGGACTCGAACACCTGCCCTCGGCCTTCCCTGCCACCCATCCCCGCTCAGGGAGCTGGGGCCCTGGGGGCTCCCTCGCCTGTGCAGCGGTGGGTGCCTGTCCCGCTGCGGCCGGCCTGACCTGCATCACGGCTGAGTGAGTTCAGCCTCCCTGCTCCTTCCTTTCCTTTCTTACACAAAATGGTTCATACACAGAAAGTATTAAAAGTCATTTTATAATCACCAAGGTACTTAACACTTAGATTTAAGATGTCAATGTTTTGCCATTTTTGTTAGGAACCTTGCTTTTGTTTAATGAAAAAATCATTACAGATATCACAGGAGCCCTTCTTTCTCCCAGCTCGTTCCTTCTCTCACCTCCTCGTCTCAGAAATAATCACCTCCCTAAATCTGACATATATAATTCTCGTGTGTGCCTCATGTACTACGCATCTTCAATTTGCATGAGCTATATCCGCACAAGAACTACTCTGGCAACTGGGACTTTTCCCTCAAATATTTTTTTTAGATATTTTCTCTCTGTGTACCCTCTCCTATACTTTGAATCTTCTCTAGATTATTTATAATAGCTAATCCCATATAAAGGCTATGTAAATGATGGTTACATTATATTGTTCATGGAATAGTGACAAGAAAAAATGTACATGTTCGGTCAGTATAAATTCACTTTAACCACTCCTCCCACCTTTTTTTTTTTTTTTTTTGATATGTTGCTAAATCCACAGGTACAGAATCCTCGGATACAGAGAACTGATAGATGAGTGGGCTCATTGTTTAGAGATAGATAAGACAGACAGATAATGGATTAGCTTCTCCACTGCTGGTGTAAAAATCACCAACACTTAAGAGGAGAGGCTGAACATGGCTCATGGTTTCAGAGGTTTCAGTCAATGGTCTGTTGGTTCCAAAGCAAAAAAGATGGCAGAAGGATGTGGCAGAAGAAAGCTGCTTAGTTCACAGTGGCCGGGAATCAGAGCAGGGTAGAGCACCAGAGGACAAGGGGACAGACATACTACCCAAGGCCACACCTCTGAAACCCACCCACACACACCTGGAAGTGGGCTTTACCAATGCCCTGGGCAGCTCTAAAGCCAATCAAGTTGCCAGCCTAGCTTAACTGTCACAGACAGACTTGACTGTTCACAATGAACTTCATATTCTTTTGCATGTTTTAAATTCTCCATTTTTCTTCTGTTGTTGCAGTAAACACTCTTATATACTTACTGCTTTCTCTTTTTGCTTGCCTGGTCTGCCTAGCTTGGGCTCAGGGGTCATGAGCCTGTGCCCAGCGGAGTGGGCACCAGATGTTGCTCCCTGAAAGTGATGCTTCGTGTGCACCTGTCCTCACACCCTGCCAAACAGCAGCTGTTCTCCAGCCTCCATTTCACCAACCTGACACACAAAATTACAGGGCACCTCACTGCTTCAATTTGCGTGATTCTGAAGAATTTTCACATTTCCTTTTCTGTGAACTGTTTGTTCATAGCATTTGCCCGTTTTCCTGTGGAGCCACTGCTTTTTTCACATTGAGTTAAAAGGAGTTCTTCGTGTACATCAGATAATAACTCTATGGCCTTTGTAGTGATTGCAAGAATTTCCTCTGGTTTGGGTCTTGTCATTTAGCATTTTAGTGGTCTCTTTTCTCACAGAAAATTCTAGCTTCTCAAGAACATGCTCTACATTTGCATCTCTAAATTTTAGTGTTGCTTAGTATTTAGGACTTTAGTATACCTGGGGCTGTGTGTCATTTTATTTATTTATTTTTTGTCATGTGAGTAATTTTCAAAGCAACATTTGTTAAACAGCCTATCCTTGATGACTTAATTCTCAACTGAAATAAAATATATAGCAACAACTGTCATAAACTGTACAGGTCAGTGGCACTCACTGTGGTCACTGTCTTGTGCAGTCACCAACCCAGAAACCCTCATGCCTGTTAGGGAATCCCCCTTTGTTTCTCTTTTTCCTGGTCCCTGGCAACCTTTACTCTGCTCTCAGTATGTACACATTTCCTTACTGTAGATACTTTATATAAAAATAATAAAGATGTGGGGACTTCTTGAGCCTGGCTTCTTTCGTTCAGCACACTGTGTTTAAGGGTCTATAAGCGATTCATTCCTTTTCATGGCTAATACCCCTTTGTATGTATACACCATGTTTTTTTTTATCCCTTCATCTCTTGATGACATGGAGATGGTTTCTGCCCTTTGGTATGATGAATAATGCTGCTAAGACTGAGATTTGATGCCACTTTTACCGATAAATGAATTAGAATGTAAAGCACTCTCAGAATACTTCGAGTTAGTGACTAAGTATAGTACAAACCAGATGTTTTAATTTTTGTTCTTTATTACACACAAAATATATAACCATTAATCTGTTTTGTCCCATTTGCCTACTTGGTCTTTTTCAGAAAATAATTCCATTGTTAAGTTACTACAGTTTTGGGGTTTTTTTACATAAACTTTACCATCTGGAGGAACTGAACATACCCTCTGTTTGATATTATTCCATAAATTGGTTTTGATAGTCCTTGGTCTTTTATTTTTCCCTGTGAAATTTTTTGAACACCTTATCAACTTGCATCCATGAGATGCTGCTTAGAATTGCACTGGATTTACAGATGAACTTAAATATTATAATCACTAATGCATTTTGCCATCCATGAACATTGTATAACTTATCATTTAATTTAAACTATTTCAATATTCTCCAAAAACTGTCTCACAAAGTTTTGATAAACCTCTTGTGCATCACTTTAAATGGTATTTTAACTCTTTGCCAATTGTTTGTTGCCACTAACTTTTATATTTCATTCTTATTTTTAAGGTTCTGTTTCTGTGTTCTGGAAAGACACCTTTTACAGCAAAATTATCAGAATCTCGGTATTCTTTATTCTGAAAATGGAATTTACTCCTTAATCTTGAATGGTAACTTAGATGATTTGAGACAACTAGTTGTGTTTTCTTAGAATAATTTGAAGATATTCCACCGTCTCCTGGGTGCTGTTAAAAATTCTGCTGTCCATCAGTTTTTCTCTGTTTGGAGGTATTTTCAACCCAATATCATCTCTCAGGTTTCAATTTATTTTTATTTATCTTGTTTCCTGCACTTATCAAATTTTATCTTTCACAGGTTTTTGAGCTTACAGGCCATGTGTTCTATTCTTCTAAAACTTGGATTAGAGTATGTTGGATATTCTCATTTGTCTTTCATGTCACTTAATTCCCATATTTTCCATCTTTGTCTATGCCGCATTCTAGAAAACATATTAAGTCAGTTCTATTTTCCAGTTCATAAATTTTTACATCAACTATGTTTAACCTCATTTGTAGCTGCCCATTAGCTTTTTACTTCAATGATATTTTTCATTTCTGAAAGATTTTTCTTACACAAATCTGCCTTTCTTTTAAAGTAACATCTTTTAATCTTGCTTAACATAACTATTTAATAGTTTTATTAGTCCTTACTTGAATTTACTGGCGACCCGACAGTTGCGAATCCGCTGTCTTCTGCTCACGATGGTTGCTTTCTCATCCTCAGGGCAAGTGAACCGCGGGAGGCGTGCACAGCCTGGGCCGAGGGCCGAGCCCCGCAAGCGGCTTCAGCACTGCGGCTGCCAGGTACCCCACGAGCATCACAGTCCGCGGATGCTTTAGTGCTAAAGTGTTTGCTTGAAAGCTCCTGGACGGCACAGGTATGGACTCGATAAACAAACCCACTGTAGAGAGCAGAGTACACATTCAGGGGAGCGCTTTATCGTCACTCAAAATCCAGGCCACACTCTGCACTTACAAACTCTGTAATGTCCCTATGCCAGTTGGGGCATTTTTTCTTATTCACCACTTAATGGAGACTTTATATGGGATCCTAAGCTTTTACTTCTTATCTTACAAGGCTCCATTCTATCACCTCAGCTTCTAGTGAAAAATCCAAGCCTTGGAGGAAAAAAAAAGGCAAACCCTCCATCACCCAGCACTGCGATGGCATTTAACATTTCCTGTTGTAGATTCAACTTCCCCTTTTATTTATTTATTTTTGTTGGTGCCGGGGATCGAACTCACAACCTCACACCTGCCAAGCAGGCACTTAAAGCACTGAGTCAAACTCCCAGCCCTGGTTTTTTTGAGGTAGGGTCGCACTATGTAGTTTAGACTGGCCTTGCTCATGTTGTAGCCCAAGCCTTCCTCGAACTCACAAAGCCCCACCTACCTCAGCCTCCCAAGTGCTGGGATTAAAAGCATGCTCCACCAAACCCAGCTCAACTTCCCCTTAATCTCAGTTCTCTTAAAGGAATTCCCTTATATTCTTTTGAGCTCAGCTACTCAAGAATGTTTTATTTCATCTAATATTTCTAGGTGCTTTATAAGACGACTATTTATAGGTATTAGGTCTTCTACACTGTCATAAAAATTTTTCATTTCTGCTCCATACAAATGATATGCTTATTTTTTAGGCAGTGCCGAGTCTTGTCTTATTTTACATTTCATTTACTATGTGTTTGACTCACACTGAAGGACTCAAAGGACCGTATCGTCTTGAGCAGAAGTTCAGGTCTGTTACTAATCATGGCCCAAATAATAGCTAATGGGAAAATAAGCCAATGTTCTCTAGATTATGCATGTGTGTACATAAATGTAAATCTCTAAAAATGCTTGAAGTCAACCATGGTAGAAAAGGCTAGTTGGTTGTATCTATTCCCTCATTTTCCTACAGGAAGATACCTGGTATTGTTTGGAGTTCCACCATTCCCTCATGGCACTAAATTAAATCTTAATTTCTCTACATCCCTAGTGATACCATTAGCTTTACTAGTGATAGATTTGGAGAGATATGTGATGTAATCTTGAATAATGAAATTCAGTAATGTCTAGCGGAGGATTCTGGGAAATGTTTTTTGGCTCCTAGGGGGGAAAAAAAAGCAGAAGTGAACATCTGTTCTGCAGACTCATTGTTTCAAGATGCACCTGTATGAAATTCTCACAGCCATCTGAGAACACGAGAGACAGCCACCAAGCTGAGGACTCTAACTCCGGAGATGCCAGTGCCATGTGCTTGCATGAACCAGGCAGAAAGCTGTCTTGATATATCTTAGTCCAATGGATTAGATAACAAATTCTCTTATTACTTAAGCCACTACTCTTACTGGCATTTGAAAACATGGTGTAACAGATACATCATGGTGTAAACCTGGGTGTCAGATGGGATTAGCATGGGATATCCGGCTTTAACCAGATGGCTGGTGTAAGTGGCATGGGAAGAACTGGCATTTACATTGTGAGGATGTATTTACTGGCCTTAATATGAGAAAGATAGGTGACATAGAAGCCCTGAGAAGATGAAACTTTCCTATGGAAGAAGGATGGTAACTACGAGAAGTACAAGCCACAAGAAACTATGGATATCTTTTCATCTCCCCACGAAAGTAGGTCAGATGAGCATATCTGAATGCATGCATAACTAGACTCGAAAGATGTTTAAAGTTACACCCATGTCAGTTATAATTTGCTCTACCTTGTGTTCTCAAACTTAAAAATGGCCTGTCTCTGCTGGATGCTGTGCCTACAAAGAAGTAGTACAGTGTGACGGAAATGAAAGTGATTAAGATCAGTTCCTGAGAGTGTATTTCCAAGTTATGCAAAGCTGGGCAAATCCCTCCTACAACCTCGTTTCTTCATCTGCAAAGTAGAAATATTATTACCTGACATACGAAATTGGTGTTAAGATGAAAAGAGATGGAGTATAACCTTAGAAACTGTAAAGCTCTTTACTGTGTTACTGAAATGACCTATCGCTTTTCTGATTTGGTGAGTCAATCCATGCAAATTAACCAAATGGTTAACATCTGCTTTCCTTTACGCAAAGTGATGGCTCCAACACACTTCAAATGGCAGGGCTGGTCAGCAGGGAAGGTGCTGAGCAGGTGACGCCTCATGGAAAGCCTATGGTGGCCTGGGGAGAGGTGCAACCCCAAAAATAGCCTGGATCCTCAGATGACAGGGGCAAGCTGCAAAGGAAGAGAAGGACCCCCACATCCTGCCTGGTCCCAGCCACAGCCATCCCTCATGGGGCCCCCAGCAGCTCTCCTTCCGGACTCAGTGGCTCCATTCTCCCCAGAGAGAGCAGGCGGCAATCTCACACGCTTTGTCTTCTTTCTCAAAGGCTTTGTGTTAAAAATAAAATTGATAATTAAGAATATATATTTAACGCCTATAGGGACATTGTGAGGAAGGGGAATAAAATGCTCAAGTAGCATGTCTCACACTTTGAAAATAATTCTAAAATTGGTCATTTTATCAATATGCATAAAAATCCATGAGGATCACAAAAAGTGAATCTGGCTGAAAGGCCTTATTTTCAAATGAAAAAATAAGAGAAGTAAGAGGATTTTCTCAGGGTATTCTGATATTAAGGTTACAGTACCACAAAAATCTGTCCTTTTAGGAAGAAAGTAAAAGATTAGATGTATGTTGGGAAACATATATAAAGGTATGTATGTACACGTATGCAAGATAGATTACTCCTCATCTGTTAGTTTATCAAAAAGAACAGTTTGTGCGGTCACTGTTTGATTGATCATTTTTGTGCTTAGATCTTGTAACCTGAACAACTACTTCTAAGATAACAATATGCAATATATTAACTAGCGTTAATTTCCTACTGTTTTTTTTTAATTCAGTATCATTTCTATCCTTTTTTTGTTTTGCTTTTTAAAAGAAAAACGAAAAAAAGTTTATCCTTTTAGTAGAGGTGGTTAAATGGATAACTCAACACCATTTCTGCATAAAGGCTGCAAGATTAATAAATTATGAAAACGGAGATATTTTACATAATGGGTTGAGACATTACCAAAGTAGCGGGAAAAATGAAGTGCCCCAGAATTACTCAACCTCAGTTGCTTCATACAACACGCAGACCAACGCACCATATCCTAAGAAAGACACAGATGATTTTTTTTAAAGTGAAAGACATTAAAGTGGTAGGATGACTAGTAGTTATGTCTAATTAGGAATGGCCTAGGTCAGTAGTGGCGAACCTATGGTACACGTGCTGCAGCAAGCTGTTTGTTACCACTGAAAGCTCTCAAAGGTTCGCCACCACTGGCTGAGGCAGAAAAAGATGTGGATTTGAAAAGACTTATGCACTTGCTGAATGAATGGTAGAACATGAGGCCAGCCTTGAACTATATTCACTCTGGGAAGCTGAGGAAGGAGGACTGCAAATTCCAGTCCAGCCTGTTCTTATATACAGGTTTACACATTAAGAAAGTCATTCTCATTCTGATGGCTCCAACGATGTGGGAATGAGTTCAACGATGGAAACCACAAGAAAATCGGGGCCAGGGATATAGCTCAGTGGCACCAGTGCCAGCCTGGCAAGCGCAAGGTCATGAGTTCAATCCCCGGTACCCCTGCCAAAAAATAAATAAAATATATGTATCCTAGCTAAGGCACATGATGTATGCCTGTAAACCCAGCACTCTGGGAAGCTGAGGAAGGAGGACTGCAAATTCCAGTCCAGCCTGGACAACTCATTAACATCTTGTCTCAAAAAATAAAAACTGGGCTGGGGATGTCATGCAGTGCTAATGTCCTGGGCTCAATCCCCAATATCATACACACACACATGCACAAATATATATATTCTGAATATAAGGCCCTCCCAAGTATAAGCTAGTACTGTAATTGTAGGCATTAAAGTACAACTAAACGTCTCCCAAGTACATTTTCACTGCAAAAAATAAATAAATAAAGTCATGTTAATTATAATTAAGCCATCCGACATAAAATAACCACTAGTGCCTCCAGAAGGGCTGCCTTGTATTTCAGGATTGACTGAGAATTTGAGGAAAATGTGAAGGGCTCACCAGGCTAAGTGCGGGTCTGCAATGTCCCACACAGGCTCCCACGCTGAAGGCTAGCCTCAGCGGTGGCACTCGTGGGAGGTCATGGGGACTACAGCAGTGCGGCCCAGCCAGAGGTGTAGCTCATAGAGGGTGGGCCATCCAAGTGTGTAATGGAAGCCGGGCCTTTTTACTTCCCTCTCTGCTTTGTGATTGCCATGAAGCGAACACTTCGCTCTAGCTCATGGCCTCATCATGATGTTCTGCCTCAGCCCAGACCCAGGGAAATGTAGCCAAGCGACCATGGACTGGATCCTCTGAAACTATGAGCTACAAGAAAGCTATCCTCTTTAAGGATGATGTTCTCTGGTATTTCGTCACAGCAATGACAGCTGACTGACACAACAGATGCACAAGATTTCTATCCTGTCCACTCCATAGGAGCATTTTCTAGATCTCTGAAGTTTAACCACAGGAATTTCTCACATGCATGAAAACAGCTGTTTCCTGCTGTCAGTAAGTCCAGATATATTCAAATATCTCAGCCCTTTCTAGAAGCTCCCGAAAGTATTGACTCTATCTCAGAAGGAAAAAACAAAGCCAAAAAACCCCTAACACCATCACACAGTGATAGATTACTCAAATGATCAGCGTCCAGGAAATCATTATTGAAAAAGAACTCTAATGTTAATTGTCTAACTAATGGCCTATTTTTTAAAACTATTTTTAAAAGCATGAATCACTCTGAATTGAATGAAGCAGGGAAGATTTGATCAGAAATGTCAAAGTAGGTTAAGACTTTCTAACAGCACTCCACTGGGAAAGGAAATGTGCCCTCTTCAATGTGCTGCTTAATTTAAACCATCAATAACTGCTTGCTTAACTAATTTGCAGCAATACCCTCTGGTGAGGCTAAAACTTTATAGCTTCTGTTCAAATCGCAATGTTGGAACACCTGCTCATTTGTTACATTCCTCCTCTACAATGTCATGGATTCTGCTTGAAAATATTGCTGCTTCTTCAGCAAGTCCTAACCAGTTGGGGTAAAATACATCCACTGGGCATGTGGGCATGTTTCTCCCGCTTCTGACAGCAGAATACTCTAATGGTTTATGGTAGAACCCCACAGGGCTGACTCTGTTCTCAAAGGACAAGCCGTAAGTCTTATAGCCCAGGTTTTTATTTCCTCACTTTTATAACTCAAAGGCTACAAATGCTATTAAATTGTCACAGCAATATGAATCCTCCAGGGTGAAAAATATTTTAAGAGCTGGTTTAGACTTTGAGTGTTATTATGGGAAGTGCTTATGTGTTAGGTTTAAAATATATATGGGGAGAAAACAGAGAATTTAAGGATAAAGGTATAAAGTTCTTAAAAGAAATCCAGGAGACTAACACTGGCCATGCGCCTTCCACTTTGACCTAAGTATCCTTGCTTCTAGAAAGAGGGAAAAAGGTGGAGACAGAGATGGGTACTGTTGATAGACACTGCTGGATTCTGAATTTCGTTCCTACCTCACTGGAAGAGCTGAGCTAATAACTCATTTGGTCTTTTTCTGCTCCATCTGCATGATCAGTTATACGGTATAATTTAGGGATTGAATTTTTTTGTAAAGGGTTAGACAGTTAATTTTTGAGACTTTGCTATTGTGTCTCACAGTAACTCTGTCCATGTAAAAATGTGAAACCAGTCACGACCATTAAATAGGCATGGTTATTTACACGAACACATTCTTTGGCCTTTGGGCTGTTCTTTGCCAACCACTAGTAATATCTACTTAATAAAGATAATATTTTAAGTGGCACTATAAAAAGATAAAATGCAGCACAATGCGAAAAGACTTAAAAGTGGTAAAAGAGGAAAGTGAGTTATCTGAGAGAAAAACTTGTATCTTAAGTGTTTTCTACAAAACAACAAAACCCAAAAACCAAATTTGAAATGTATTGTTTAGGAAAGCTGTTTATTATGGAATTGAAGCCACAGTTAGGAAACTTGAGGCACTACAGTGAATCTCGGGAGGGGATCACTAGGGTGAGGAATCAAACGGCAGCACTATGGCATCCTCGCCGTCAACGCTGACTACTCTGAACACATTACCAACATAATTCGCCGGCATAACTACAAAATGAAATACCAGTATGCTCCGAAAAGGGAAGAAAACCGCCCAACCTCTTACCCGGACACGGAGTCGCACGCATGGCAGATCACAGAACTCCGAGCCTGAGGAGGGCGACAGGGCACACACCCACTGCGGACGCGCTCGCCTGCGCTGCAGCCTGGAGCCGCGCGCCGCAGACCAGCGCGCAGTTAGCCAAGAGGCACGGCTGACCTGACGGCGGCTCAGCTCCGAAGCTACTGCCCCGTGATTTTGTTTCAGATTCGTGAACAGGCCGCCTTTGGGCTTTAGAAGTTTTAATTTTTGAATCCTGGAAGTTGTGAATAAACACAAAATGATACCAGCTCTTCGGTTCAAAGGAACCCGCGATGTTGGTTACTTGAGTGACACAGACTTGTGACTGAGGACGCTTTCAAGTGTGAATTCAGAGATGAGGCTAACTCAGCCACTGGAGGCAGGACCCCCAGAGAAACACGCTCCCCCGCGAGAGGGCTGTTTCCTTCCAGGGCCCACAGGCACAGCGCCTGCTTCCGCAGCGGGAGGAGTCGCTAGGGCAGTGATTTCCAACCGAGCGGGCCTGTTCCCCGGGGACCAGGGTTCTGACCACGGGCAACCTTCATCCTTTATTAAGATCCCGGTTTCCTTCCAGTACAAAGACAGCTCTTGTAGCTTGGGCAATAACAGCAACACTGTATTTTAAACACACTGATATCTACAGAGCTCTTTGAAAGTTTATTTTAAGCCCAGAACACTACTTTTTTAGACCTGGCCACACCACAGAAACAAATAAGGAGCCCTGTAAAAAGTACAGAGGTCCAGGGAGCTCCGGATTAAGACATTCAGAGCTTCAAAGTATCAATAATATGGCATCCCCTCTCATAAATAATTCAAAATAGAAGCAATACTAACAAATGGAACATAGGGAAGGAAGCGTATGCCAGATGAGGCTTCTCTCACAAAGCCTGAGCGTACTTTTCTGGTTTTCTGTTCTCTTGATTTTCTGTTCTCTCCTGCTCTTTTAGACTTGGGGGTGTGAGGCTATGAGCCTCTTCGTCCCACTGGATAATCTACTGGGGAAGCCTGCAGACTTTAGTCTGAGCCCCAGTGGGAAAGACAGGAAAAGAGAAACACGGAGGACGAAAGGAAAGGAGCGAGGGAAAGGAGAGCAAGGGACTGGGGAGAAGCACCGTAGACAGCCACGCGGGGTGAGAAGGCTCCGCACGGCCACTGGGGAGGCTTCAAGCCAAGGTCCATGGTCAGTTCTGCCTCCCAGAACAGGCCCACGGGTGCTGAGGGCCCACGGAAAGCACCAGCTCACCGCAAACACAGCAACAGATTTCACAGTGCGGCGCGGGCCCCTTCTCCGCAGGCCCTACACTGGGGTCTGCGCCACAGACCTTGATGTGTTAAAGGGCTCCGGAAAAAACTTTCCCCGAATAGCATCCTTTAAAGTCAGATAACTATTAATCTACCTCACACTACTGTAGAATTAGAAAAGGGAAAGACGAGAATTAAAAATAAATGTTCCTTGAGTGTTTAACATAAACTCATAACTTTGCACACCTATAAATAATGTTTCAAATGTTTTATTTCTCTCAGCATTTATGTCAAAGTAATGGACTTCAAAAGCATTTTTTTAAAATACAACAGACTTCACTACCCTTTAGCAACATGTTGTTTCTTTTCCAGGGGATTAAACTAAATAAAAATGTTACAAATATTAGGAAATTCATTTCAAAACCAACTAAGATAATGAGTTTACAGATTTCTGTAATTTTTCTTAATTCAATGTCCTGTACATCCATTTACAAAATATACTATCAGTGCAATATAATTTCTTAAATATTTAGGACACTGTAAATAGTTGTGATTCATATGAAAAATATAATCTATTTTAAATTCCTGATTAAGTCATTTTTAAAGGCACAAAATAGTAGAATACCTATTATAAACTTGGTTTTTAAAGACAGAAGTTTTATATATATGCATATTACTTTTAGCCACAGAAATTAAAAAAGACGAGTGGTGAAAAGGCAAGGAGCTCAGGAAGCAGACCTGCAGGGCTGCAGCCTCCACACTCTCTTCCGCGGCACTGGGAACAGTTTCAGTCCTACGGCCAGGCCTTAAGGCGCATGAACGACGGTAACAGATCCACCCCCACACAGCAACAAAAACAGACCACATCACGTTTTTCCACATCTATCTTCATTTCACCACTGAGTCAGTAATCTGAAATAAATTTCATGTTCAACACTATAAGTAAATCTTACGATCCACCCAAATTACATTCTGTTGAGTACTTTTTCTTAAGTTTGAAGGCTATGTCTCTGAAGAAAGACGCAGAAAGGACAAAAATACATTGTCTCGAACTGATGCCCTTACACCTGCCCCTCAAAGAAAACGTAACATTCCTTTTCCAGTGTTGTTATATAAACCTGTACTTTATGGATAAAACAAGTAGAGATAGTTCACTTTCCCCAGTATTTAAAAAATATTTGGAAGTAAGCACTAGGACAAAATGTGAATTTATGATGCTCTTAAAAGTCTCTTAACTTTTAAAAAAACAACTTCTGGAAATACAAAAATAATGCATTTTACATATTTCTGAGTCCCAAAAAACTTAAAGTGCAGTATTTTCATTTATCAGCAAATTATATTTGTGCCATATGAGCTCATCTTAAAACAGCATGTAAATAACTTTCAAAATGTTGTGCCTGTCACACGGCAGACAAATGAGTATAACTGTTCTCAGGTGTGACTGCCCATGTTCCTTTTTCATAGTGCAAGGAAGAAAAATAAGCAGCAAAGCAACACTTGTGCTATTAGGAGAAAAACAAGCTTTTATGGAAAGAAAGAAAAAAAAAAAAACATGTCATGTCTCCCTTTAGTGGCTTTTCTTCAATCAATTATCTGGTTTACCAAAAATTTTCTCAATTACTGAACAAATTAGCTTTAAACAAAATGTTGAAGTGTCCAGCATTTGTCTGGCTAAAACCTTTCAGAGTGCGCTAGTCACTGTAAACCCGCTGCCTTTTGCTTCATATGTTAATGAAAATTTCAATCCCAGTCTGAAGCGGTATTTCTCCGAGAGTCTGACCCACCTAGGTGGCAGTCTACAGGTGGATTAATATACACATGATTACAAAATGAGCAGGCAAAACTAAAAGCTGGGAAGGGCAATCCAATATTAACTTCTCTAAAATGACAAAACGAAGCCGTTGCCTGACAATTTCTCTTCAGCAGGACACAGAAGGGTGACTTTCTCCTCCGCCCCAGCTCTCTGGAACCTGTGACTAGGACGGTACTTGGGGCCTGAGAAGTCTCACTGATGCCTGCTTCATCAGCTTCTGCTGCTGTCTCCTTGACTGCGCGTCTTCAATGGCACGAAAGGCTCTCTGCAAACAAAAGCTGCATCATGAACGGGCAGGACACGCTCAGGCTCGACGGCTGAGACGGAAAGGAATGGGAGACAGAGCCGGAGCTCTCGGCCCAGGCCCGGCGGTTACAGACAAGGATGCCTTCTGCACATGTAATGCAGACACAACCTTTATATTCTAGGAGTCCACAGCACGTTATTTTAAACATATCCGTCCACCCAAAGTTGTAACCAGAGGAGCTTTGGGGAGAAATAATGGGTATTAGTCATAACAGGCTTAAAAAAAAACCTTTCAACTAAAAACCTCAACGGGGCATCATTTATTTTATTTTTGAAACACAGGGACTGAACCCCAGGACTTGCCTCACGCTAGGCCAGTGCCCCAGCACTGAGCTACATCCAATGCCATTGCTAATTTTTGAGACAGGCATTGGCTAAGTCCCTCAGGCTGTTCTCACACTAGGAGTCTCCTGGTCTCAGCCTCCCGAGGAGGTGGGACTACATGCGCACACCGCCGCACCCAGGGAGGGGTTCTTCACGACAGTTCACCTGTGCTGTGGCGCTGTCCTTCAGGTACACTTTCCGAACACAGCCTGGACTGGCACCGTCTTTCTTCTGGAACAGACCTTGTTCCTGTTTCAAAAGAACAATGGCAAAAAAGACATGATTGTTGAAAAGAAGAAAAAAATCACCACCTTTAATTGGATGCCTAAATGTCATCTGTATTTCATAACCAGGAGACTACCAGTGTCTGCATATTCAAGAATGAGATGAAATAGAACATTTCAGTACAAGGGGAGTGACTCCATATGTGAGTTGCTAGAATTTATAAAATTGGATGAGTGTACGTCTATCTGTATAACACAATGGCTTTCTGCAGGCTATGACAGATAGCCTACAGAAACACCACTTGACAACTCATCACGTCTGACAAATCAAAACGCCCTTCCTTCATTCCCCTGGCTGATAGACAAAATTCTCACATAATATAAAGCACATGGAATCAATTCCTACCACTGCTGTGAAAGAGCAGTGATAAGTGAGGAAACTGCAAGATACACGCACAGTGACAGTGTGTCCTAGCCCGAACATTGCCTCACACACCAAGCTACTCTTTCGATTGTGCACCCACAAGGCGGTGACGCTGAAACACAAAAGGGGAGAGTAACGCGGCGACCCTTTCGATCTGTAAATGTCCAGAAGAAAAGTGAACACAAAGGACAATACTTCCATTTAGAGTTTCAGTAACGGGAATAACAACACCATTAATATTTAGGAAAACAAAGTACAGAAACCATTGTACTGGGAACTACAATCTGTAGGGTTTTTAAGGGATAAAAATATAATATATATAACAGGCTTCAAAGTTAAGTGAGTTAAGAACTAAGCGAAATATGAGGTATGTTTCTTACTAATTATTTACTATGTAACTAGAAGTTCCTTCTTAGAAAATGATGGCAGGGAAGGTATAGAAGTATCGTCATATACTTAAATTGTACTAGCATTTATAAATGCCAAATATTACAAGTCATAGTTATTTCAGACATCTTTATTTTTACCAAAGTATTTAATAATTGCCTAAAAAACTAAAAGAGATTATTTCCAGAAATGGTTAACATCATAGCAAAATAAGCATCTATGTTTAAAAAAAAAAAAAAAAAAAACTTATTTACGTTTAACTGTACCAAAAAAGGAAATACTAGCGTGTCAGCATCCTCAAACTTTTGATAAACAAACTAGTATTTCATTCTCTGTAATCTGTCAGAAAATACAGTAACACAAATAACTGAATCATATCTTTCCTCGTATCTGTTACGGTTTGGATCAAAAACGCCCTTTTCCAAAGGCTCGTGTGCTCAGAGGCGGGGCCTGGGAAGGTGGGCAGGGCACGGAGCACTAACCGCGACCAACCCACTGATGAGCCCCAGCCAAGCCCGGGGTCAGGAGGCGGGCGGCGCCCTGAAGGGTGCGTCCTCGTCTCAGTCTCCCCTCCTCCTCTGCTCCTCCCTGCTCTCGCTGTCCAGTCACGGTGAGACCAGCTTTTCTCCCTATGCCCTTCAGCTACGATGTTCCTGCCTTGGAACCAGTCAACCATGGACTGAAACCACAAACCAAAATAAATCTTTTCTCTTTTAAATTGTTTTTGTTGGGTATGTGGTTACAGTGGTGAAAATCTGACTAATACGGTACCTCTGCATACAGTAATAGTAATAATATTCCTTCAAACATACTGTGTAGCTAACTGCAAAACAGAAAGTACTAGTTTCCACCCACTTAATGAAGGTGTAATTCACGTTTGCTTACCTTAACTGAAATCTGAAGCAGATTCTCATTCACAGCAGGAGGAAGTACGAAATCTTCAAATGGACACTGCCAATCTAGACACATATGGGCTAGGATTTCCACCTCCTTCAGGCACAGCACTCGCCTGCCTCGCAAAAGAAAGCGAAAACATACAGACACTGATGAAAACAAGTATCCTCTGACCTAGTGCACGCAGCTGGAGGGCAGAAGCAGCACTCATTTAGTAAACAATAAAAACTGACACTAAAAAATGTATGCTTCCCATACCTTTTAACTATCCCGTGATGAGCAAATATGACACCTGCTGTCTAACAAAGCAGACTTTCAAAAACCCTTGTAGAATTCAGAAAAGTGTAACCTTATTTTTTAACTGACCAAAGCCCTGAGAGGGAAATCATCTTGGATGCACATAAAGAGTGGGCTGTACTCTCGCCTGTGAAAGTATTTTACTTGGGAATTACTAATTGCTCTTTACTGTCAGTCATTTATGCCTACAAATCAAGAAAGAACACACAGGAAATTCTACAAACACAAAAGTCACCGAAGATCCACTTGGGGTCTGCTAATAAACACCAGATCTGGAAACTTTAATACTAATACATTCTCTATCACACAGAAAGAATCTCATTTTACTCAACAGCACTAAAAACAAAACAAAACAAAAAACACCAAAAGAAAAAAAAGCCCAGAATCTTTAAAGGATACCCACACTGATGTGTCAGGCTATGACTCGTGTTGATTACTGATATAACTACATTTTACATTGAAGTTCCTACTATGAAAGCAAGTTAGAGCAGAAGGATTGTTACTTCAACGAATACGGAGGATGTGAGAGAAACAAGGAAAATACAGCTTCTGCTTGAGTCAGGAGGGAAAATAAACACGGAACAGGAGCA